>WURT03616867.1:4390-40336 GCA_009936505.3 Holothuria glaberrima
GACCGAATGCGCAAAAATTTCCCTAAAAGAACAGATGACCGACCTCCACAACAACCAGCAACATTTTCTGTGGTTTCTTCACAACTTATAAAAGCAAGGTCTATGCAAATTTTCTCTATACCGATGGTACTATAACTCCTTAGTACCATATAAGAAGTTTTATGTTGCTCATGTAATCGCAAAGTTATTTTTCTGTTAAACTTTTATATAGTCTCTAATCCCTTCTTATTACTTCAATATTTCGTTTGTTTGCATAGAATCGATAGATTTCTTAGCTAAATTACGATTTACGTCGATATCTTTTAGAGAAAAAGCACATCTCTTGTGCATTACCAAATGCCCTTGCCTATTTAGTGCGTAAACATAATAAGAACACAGAATCGGCAAGAAAATGTAGCCAGTCTTAAATACATGGATAATAATGAGACCATAACCGTCATTTCCCCCCCCCCCTTTTGGTATACATAAAATCGTACCTTGCGACATGACATATACAAGTTATTGCTTCATCGCACTTTGAACGAGAAATAACATCCATACAAACTACAATTGCACTACAGTATGTCGAAAATCAGGTTCTGCGTCTATTTTGCATTACGAGGTGACATGCGTGTGCACAGAGGTAAAGCATTGAGGTATTCCAGTACTAGTAACAAGGTGAAGGACGCGCACAGCGGTAACCAGGGATTCGATGGACTCGCTTTCCCACCCTTCTTTCTATTACCTTTATAAAGTTTTTAGCTTTTAAGTGTGTTGGAATTCAACTACTGACGCGTTTCGAAAATAAATTTCTTTTGCATAATAATGTACAGATTTGTATGGTTTTCTCCCAAGGGCCTGTGACTATCCACGTTAGGCAAGCGGGACCAGTGTGTTGTCTCTGCTTCCTATGGAAACATCCGCTGTTATGTACGACAGATAAGTGAAAGCCAGTTTGCTGGTGAAACAGACTTAAATTAATACATACAGAAAATCTCAAAACACTTCTTAGAACTAGACTTTGCAAAGTCTTTCTCGGCGATTTTACTCCCCCTTTTTATTTGCTTCGTCTTCTTCTAAAAAAGAGCATATAAGCCCGGTAAGGGAGAATTATAAGTCTGGAGTATGTACTCTGACCCTGATCCACCCGTCCTGCATGTGCTCGTACCCTTTGGTCATCCGTCCTCTTTCAAAGGGGCAGAAAGCATATTCCTGGAAGAGCAATGATTGCAGACCTTATTACAGAGGGAGTGAGACTTTCCTAAGGATAAAATTACCCGAGCAGACTCTGCAGAGTCTACTTAGAAGCCTAAGGCTAACTGTCTGGACTGTCCCTATATCTCAACGGAGCTTTTTGAGATAATCGTGCGGTGTAAGTCCCACTGCAAGGGAAAATTTGAAACTTCTCCGAAATGGAGTTACGACGCAGAAAAAGCAGGAGTCCTCCCGTTGCCGAACTTGACCAACCCTTTTACAACCGTGCTATTGTGTGACCCTTACCAACTCCTGTACAACCCTGTGATAATACAAAAAAGTTGCCTTCAATAAATGGTGTCAACCAAATTTCTGCAGCTGCATGAGTGATTTAAACATGACGTAACAAAGTGTTAACGAAGAAAGTGCTACCTTTTGCACTGCCCTCTATTGCTTAAAAGCGTTCAGTAATAGGTTAACCACGACAGACGTTTTATGCGCATAAAGTTAGCTTTTGGAGTTCAATGCTTAACAACTTTCACTCGGTATGTCAATTAATTTCTAATGAGGGCAAGAACTGAACATTTCATTTTGACGTTCATGTTAAAGGGACTTATTGAGTTCGTTCATGAAGTTCGTGATATTTGTCACACCTGTTGAGATTTACTCACATTTTGATGTTAAATGGTTTAACTAAGAAATTCTGCACATCTGAAACACAAGTGAAAAGGCAATGATACTGTAATTAATGATTAAAAAGTTCATTACAAGTTTGTGACCAGACACTTTTTATCAATAGGTACTAACCATATGCAACCCTTGTCCACAAAAACTACAATTTCTCACATTTTGGTAACTGTAGGAAGTAATACAAGAGTAATGAGGCTAATTAGAAACAATTGTCATGCAATGATATCCTTCCAACTCGTCACATAAAATTGATAGATATCAACTCAATGAGCCCCTTTAATGGGATGTTTCTTCCCAGGTACAGTTGAACTTGTAGACTATAGGAAAAATGCAAAAATTGTAGTCTTTTTTGCCGTAAGTAATTGACAAGCTCTATGGAGAACATTCTACCTGGTGAACCCTGTCAAACTCCATCGTGGCCTATTTACTAATTCCTCATTGCGAGTTACTCTGAAATATTAAGTGTATAAATAAATATACCATACAAGTACTGTTAAAAAATGACTCAAATTCATCATCGGCTTGCTTGTATATGGCGATGATGACCATAAAAGGAAATATCGCTTTCGGTGCTATAGACCTTATGCATTGACGTCACTCTGACGTCAATTTGGAGGAAAACAATGAAGCACACGTGCACGAACGGCGTGGATTCGCATGCACGTGTAGTTGAATTACACGCGTATATGATTGGTTGACAAATCAGCTGTCTGCATTCGTTGTAACTTGCAACGATACGCGCTTTTCCTCCAAAGGAGGGAGCACTTTCTGCTCTGTGACATCATATACATAAGGTCTGTTACAAGTCATACTATAGAACACGCACGTTTATTTTACTTAATGAAGAAGAACCATAAAAACAAACTAAGTCCTTTTCAAAGACACAATTACCAGCTCCCTGCTATTACTGCTAACGTCTGAAACAAAAAAGGGGGTACTTTCAATTTACTCTCTATTGCCTTTGCTATCACTACAACGAGATAAGAATTGTCAAAAGAATTGAAGAGCGCACTCACAAATCAGTTACGATTACGTCATTGTGCAAGCTTACTAAAATCAAAGCGAGTGATACAAACCCAACATCGTAGAACTGATGTTTTCAAATAGTAATTGCAAAACTCTTGATTCTCTGGAAGTTTAAATCCATCATATGAATAACTATACACTTAAAAGACGTGCCATGGGTGCACTGAAGTACTGATTTCTCGGTGGGTACACCAAGTTACTGCTCTTGCAGCGTGTTCAGTAGAGAAGCTAGTGGTAGGACGGTAAAATATCTCAATAAAATTTTTTGTTGCCGTTCAAAGCCTGCCGTGGTAGTGCCGCACCGTTCCTTGATCCATGATGGTCCAGGCGAACAAACGGTATGAGACCACCCTGTGACATGAGAAACGGAATTACATCATTAGCAATGGTAAAGAAGCCCGAGGTGGTCTCATTCGATGAAAGCTGAGGTCCTAAACGATTAATATTTTGATTTTCAATTTAAATTCTGGTAATTTTAGAACTTGATGAACCATTTGCTACATATCGAAAATGTTTGAATTTTTCATGCATAGAGAGTGCCTTAAACTAGAGTTAGCTCTATACATCTGCGTAGGTATTTAACCGAGCCTTTGACGTTGTAATGCATACTTTAAAAGGCCAGTGCAAAGCAAACTACAGTTGTCCCATTTGAATTAGTATAACCCGGTATCCTGATCTATGACTGGCTTTTTAAATCACGTGACAAAATTTCGTGACTTCATTTTCAAAGTCGCACAATTTGCTTCATTTTGCTCTTATAATAATGCAATATTATGTTTTAAAAAATCATGAAACATACTTATAAGTAAAATATAGATGTTTCAACAAGACATTTTGTCTCAGCGGAATACAACAATATTACATAGGGCGTAGGAAGCTGTTCTCCGCTAAGGAGCTGCATGAAGGTTGTTTCGGACCGCCGTCCTGGGGGAGGGGTAAAAAAGTTTCCTCCTCCCCTTTGGGAAATTTTTTTTAATATTTGAAGGTCTTCAGATGCAATCTTGTGCGACACTGGTGCAAATTTTAAACGTAAATTACCGTAAATGTCTGACATTTTTCTTCAGGAGCAAATATGGGGTTTTCGTTCACGACTTGGGGGCGCACTCCCGCCCCACCATTTTTGGACTGAAGGACTTTATCCCCCCCTCTTCCCCAGCCACCGCTTCCTACGCCTATACAGTATTACGTGCTGATATTGTGTTACTTCACAGTTCTCCTCCTGTGCTGTTTGACTTCAGAGCCGATTCGAAAGATAAATCGGTAAGTATGTCGGGTGTTTTTGTGCGTGCTGTATTGTGCACACCTTAAGCACAAGGTGTACTTATGAGGAAGTCGTTCTCAATCATACTTTATTGTTAGAATACACACAAGCTACATATCATCTTTAAGTTATCCACAAAGCTTACCGTCACACGGAAATCCTGCTTCAAATAGTTGCTTCTCATGTGAGCGCTGCCGTATGAAACAAATATTAAATACTGTATACCAGCAAATGGTGTTTGACTGTAGTTGTTGTAACAAAATTTTTTTAACTGTTGTGATGTCTGTAAGCAAATACGTTGACGAAGACATAATAAAGGAACTAATACTATCAAGGTAAAATACGAGCATGAGATTCAAACTAGACGCTCGTTCCAACATATATCAATCAAAAAGTGGTATTTACTTTCAATTTAGGAAATGATGAATGAAACTTGCAATACCGGTATTGCATGCTCCACAGAGAAACCTGATAGATATTTCATTCGATGTGATTCTCACGAAAAGTTAGGCTACTAACTTGTAACTATTGACAAGAACGTATGGGGCGATTTTTTTTCATTTCGTCGATATTTTTCGTCCCCTTAATTTATTTCGAGAACTTTTTGGTGTTATTATCTGGGCGAGTTCGCGTATTTTTCGGACTCTACCTTCCTTAGAATTAATTGTTACCCAAACGGGAAATGTAGCCACAAGGGGAATCGGGGAAAATGCCCAAAAATTTTTATTTATGCTCCCCATATTTTCAAATTTATAGTTTAAATAACGGACCACTTAGGTGGATCCATTCAAATTATCCCCTTAAAGATATGCTCTTCCATGCAAACGAAAAACTCTGAACCTTGAAAATTGACAAGCTGGCTAAGGGGCTTGTGTCGTTATTGTTGAAAATCATAACATTGTCAGATTGTATGGTGAATGAGAATAAAGAACCCAAAAGCCCACTTATATACACATTTCATTATAGCCACTGAACGTAATTTACAAAAGCAATGCAAGGATGACAGCATCAATCATATGCATGACGTCACTTTACAACGTCATTAGGCCTACTAGAAAGTGGTTTTGCCTAGCCTCTGTCCAGTCTTTCCATCGGTGGTTTCTTTCCCCTCCCTCAGTAATTACTGCTCATTAGGTCCATGTTATGCGCTTCGCCAGTCCGATTTGTAGGGGGTTTATATTCATACAAAACTAAATCGTAGATGAAGGCGGACTGTGAGGTGGGAACAAAAAGGGAAGGACAATTAATGGCTGAAAGGCCTAGACTATTAAGGCTAGGTTTTGACTTACTTGAAAGCTGCCTGTGATTGACTCGCTAAAGCAGTAAATACATGCCACCAAGCATGCAATTGGAAGAAACCCGAGAGAGGAAACGGTAAATGACTTCTTATTGCCCTAGTTTTGGGAGAAAGTTTGAAAAACACATTGAATAGATAATTAACAACATTTAAGATAATTTTATTTACAAAACTACACCAACTTTATCACTTACCTGAAATTTTGATACAAGTGTAAGTAATATGAAACTTGTCTCAGCGGCACAATGTACCGCAGTTCCAACACGACAAGTTTTTGCACCAACCTTAGTTTGAAATATTAGTTAAATCTCACCATTTTTCTTGCAAGCATCTTTTTATTACGTTTAACAATTGTTTTTCCTTTAAAGGGCATATTGCATCCTCCTAAAACAGGGAGTTGCTAGCAGCTCTCTGCCCAAACATATCTAAGAATAGCCCTAGAGTTGTAGACACATTTGATAACTTCACTTTGATTGATTTCATTATAACAATACAGTTTCACTCTGGCTGGTCAACAATGACGGGAACATTCAGTTGTGGTCCCAAATTAAGATCACGCATACTTTAATAACATTGCCTCGAGCAATTTAAACTAAGTGCAGGCTACTATCTTAGAGCTGTATTCTAGACAGAATTATTGATGTAAATTGTAGGGGCTAAAAGTTAACTGAGAAGGGAGAATTGTTACTGTCTGGGGTGAGATTAGAGAGCCTTTAATATTGTATGTAAAAAGAAGGGACTAAGCTCAAATCAAGTTTTGATATGTTAGAGGACGACTTATTCTAAGCAATCTGGTGAAATTTCCATTGAAATCCGATTTGTGGTTCTCAAGATATCATCAGTTAAAGTTGTCACACTTTCAACACAAGTGAATTGAAGCAAGCACATATGACGTCATAGCCTCACATTAATGAGCAGTCTTTTGTTTTTTACAACCAATTTTCTCCCCAACAGTCCCATGTTATCGAAGTGTAATTACATGAGAGGCATGGGAAAATTACAAACTTCACATTCATCATGGGACGGTCCAATCCCTATTAACCTCAAGGTCAACACAACAGACTGAAAACAAAAACAAAGGAAACAGAATTCCTTATCAATGTGAGGAAGTGATATAACCCCTTGTCTGCCTCACTCTCGCTTTGCGCCACAAATGTAGTAAATTCATTTGTAGATATCTCGAGTAATATATGTCCGATTTGAATGGAAGTTTCACCAAATTGTGTAGATTTAGTTCCTCTTTCACATTTGAAAAGTAACTTCTTGTTTAAACCCTTCCTTTAACGATAAATCAATAAGTCGTTCCTGCATTATATCAACCATTCAAAGAATAATTCTCTCATAGACTATTATTAAAAAAATCATACATGACTTTGGCTGCCAAGGCATATACCTACTCATGAGGGGTGAATGCATAGACGTGGGAAACTGTCTTAGACTGGGGGCTGAAAGTTGTTTTGGACCACCGTCCTGGAGGGTATAAGGGGAGGGGATATCCCTCTGTCCTTTGAAAAATTTTTGAATACTCGAGTGTCCTTAGATGCAAGATTCAACTTGATGCAACACATTGGTCGAATTTTCAAGGGAAATTAATTCCAAGTTTTGATATTCTTTTTACAGAAGAAACAAGTGCTTTTCGTCCTTTGATTGAGAGGGGGTAAAGCATTTATTTGCCACCACATTTTGACTCGGGATACTCCGCTGGCTACGCATATTGGGGGAATGCAATTGCCGTTTTTATGGTTTCAGGGCCGAAAAGGCCTGAAAATTTATTCTGTTGAGTCCCATAGGATGCAGCATCCTTTCTAATGTATGGTGTGGGGACGTACTTAACAACCTCATATTGACGTTTTAGTCTCCCTTCAAAATCGACGCATCTGACGGTTAAACTTCATCTAATAAATATGTAAGGACCTTTCGATCCTTTAAATTATACTACAAACGGAAGGTTTTTACACATTCCTAATGTAAGAATATGTCACATGAAGTACTTCTCAAAAGTTCATTATACCTTCCAATACAGGTTAAAAGTATGAGCAGCATGACAACCTTCCAGACGGAGCGCCACGGGAACCATGAACCCCCCTCCCTTACCTGGCTGCCTGGTGACAATGATGGCATGACGTTGAAGTTGATGTCTATGTTTTGTGTTTTATGTTTTGTTCATTTCACCCTAACATTAAGCTCGGTTTTTTTTCTTTTCGTATTTCTCTTCTTCAACAGGGAAAATATCAAATACTCTAGTTTTCCTTTTGTCTCGACATTAAGCTTGCGAACTAGCCTGCGTATCGCCTCTGCGGCTGTCAAACCCTCCTTAGCGATAAGCTTCCTCCTACTTAATGAGCTGAACGAAAAACATTCGTCCGCTCCGTGGAGTCATTTTCGTCATAAAATTACTAGAATAGGGGGCGGGCTGAACCCATCTCATCTAGGGTTTCTATATTTTTGGCATTTCCTTCGGACACTTTTGGCCTTTTTACGACTCGGATAACAATTATAGTAGACTAAATTACAAAGTCAAACTGGGGTTGCATGTACCCCGTCCTCCCAAAAATTACGGCCCTTGGGTACTAGATTTTTAGTCTTATTTGATAAAACCAGTGGCGTAACAACGGGGACGAGAGTGCAGTCCGTGCCACAGTCCAAAATAAAAAAGACGGAAATATTCACTAAATAGTGAGAATTTTTGACAGACCAATAGTGAAAAGCTGTGCTATAAACAGAACCGTTCTGCACCTAAGCCAAGGCTTATCTCTCGGACATGATGGGTATACCTTAAAACACACCAAACCAGAAACCTCCCTCCGAGTTTAAACCTTTAAATTCATGCAGCAAAGAAACCATTTACAAAAATGGGAGTTTTAAACAAATAATAAGTTTAAAGATTTACCATGGATAATACCACTTTGCATTCAAGCTAAGCTACCATGCATTACCAACCCCCTCAACCCCCACCCCACAGCGCGCTCCAAGCACGGGATGACAAAGGAATGATCCATACTGGGCACCAATACTCTGAAAAAAGCAGTTTGAAAGTATACCGTCAACTGAAAAAGGGAGTACTGAAATAAAGCAGGTTACAATTGAGTTACGTGTACTTTTAGAAGTAGAGCATGGGTGAAAACAAACAAGGAGGCGAGCGTGTTTCATTATCCCGGCAATGTGATCATTTACAGACGTTTTGATCTCAAATACTCAAATGAAAGTTCTGTTGTATATCATTAACACATTGTGGGAAAGAAGGGAAAAGAAAGATAAATATATTACTGTGTAGCAGTTCATATGAAGCATGATGATAACACCCAGCTTAAGCCAGCTCTTGATTACATTGGCGTCGATTTGTTCTCAAATTGGGGGGACATGACGGTATTTTCAAATGCTTTCACTGTATGAAAAATCAAAGTCAATAGGCGATTTCTCAAATATCAGGTGACGTGTCCCCTGTCCCCGGGGATCGTCGCCCATGATTGATTGGGAGGAAAGTCGAGTTGTAGCGACAACGCATTCTTCTCCTTTACAAATGTATCCATACCTGAGTTGGTCACAGAAATTATTGTCTATCAGCCAAAGAGCAAACGCTGTAACGTACATCCCTATAGGGTACCACAGGAGAAACTTGGAGTAAGTCATTCGCCTGTGTGGAAACAAAGATTACAAAAGGCTATTTATGGTTATTTGAAATAAAATCGACTACACTAAACTTGAAGACGCTGCGTTGAAAGCGGTGTTGTATGCCAAGTAGAAATTTTGTCTAGATTCCCCTGTTCAAAATTTTTCCCTAGTATTTTACATACAAGTATTGATGCCATCTCCACAACTTTGTCAAACGTTGTTGGAACGTTTCCATTCCACAGGTGTGTAAGAAGGGGGTCAAGCGGTAGCAGCCCGGGCACTCCCTCCCAGAGCAGGAGGTTTCAAGCAAACATATTTTCGTTTTTGAGGGCAAATTTATGTCATGATTATATGCAAATAATGAAAAAATTTGAGGGCAAACACCTCCGCTCCCTTGAAACACGTTTCCATACGCCCATGGTTGCTTCAGTTGGTGACGTCCTGCAGTCGTGTTGGCACCACGCCTTAGTCAATTGGTGGCGTGTTGGTGGCTTCCTACTACTATAAGGTCATAGAGTTTCTATCTGTGTAACAGAACTGTGCCATTTACAGTAACCTACAGTCACTCAAGTTACCACTGGTAACCTGTTGCTCGGTATTGATAACACCTGTTTTACTATTTAGTAACTGACATCTCTTTCCTATCCTTTCAATCCTAACAATCTCAAATACCACAATAGTATCGAATGTCCCCTATGTGCGTATGTCAGTTTACAATTGTCTCAGAGGTTGACGTCATTGACTAGAGTCACTGTGTTGCATTTCAAAGGGGGAAATCCCCAACATACTCAATTTGGGAAGGGTATTGTCCAGTCTTAAAACCATTGAAATTTCCATAGGCCGTTACCATTAATACCGTAATGAAACAGTATTTAAGAGGATTTATGAATAGGCATATCAAAACAGTAAATCGAGGTTCAAAATTCATCAAGTGGCCCTTATATCTGTAATAGTATCATGTTAAATATTACAAACAATTACAGTGTATGTGGATTGAAAGAGTTAATTTAAAAGTCATGCATCCCTCAACTGATGTGCTGAATCTACATCAAGGACACTTAAAAGTCGGCCTACAACCTATGGCTAGCCCATCCCGAACACTAGTTGGATTTGGGTGATGGGTTGCTAAATGCTCACATTAGTGTCGGTTGGCAAATGATAAGCGGCTCAATATTGGCCCATCAATGTACTGTACCACCGAAAAAAACTACTAAGCTGGTCATTTTGGTATCAAGCCAACCTCACATTTCTTTTAATAACAGCTATTTCTAAATTTTGCATTCACGGTGAATATTTTGCAAAACTGTCACTACAGTCGGAACTTTTGCTAAGACAATTTGAGAAAAATGTTTGAAACGATGTGAAATTCTATTGGAACGCAAGGTTTATATACCTATCATCTGAATGGAGCATTCCGAATTTTTCAAAGGAGATTTGTGTTTATCACTTAATGAGTTAATTTAGGTCTAATTAAAATAAATTGTAGCTGGCAATGGTGAATTCTTGCAGGAAATCATGTTCCTCGGTTGTGCATTACAACATAAGGAAGGAAACATTGAAATATCATGAAGAAAATTGTATCATTAATTGTTTATCATAACAAACAAGCCTCGTACTGAATATATAATAGCCAAATCAATATTCAATAGTCATATATCAATTTCCACTAAAAATCCTGCTAAGTGCTAGTACTACTACACTAATAATGCTGATAGCTTTTAAGACTTGTAGAAGGTAACTTCTCTGAAACACTTCATTACGGGTTTCCATAATGAGCAGTTAATTAAGAGAAGTTTTAGAAAGCGAGGCATAGTTTAGTTGGTGCAACATTGTGCCCACCATTCTTTGCACTGTTGGATGTCAATGTTGTTAAATGTAGGCAAAATGTTATTGGCCCACTGTTGAAAACGACCAAATGTTTGACCATTGGCCAAATGTTTGTCAGTCAACAGTTAACACCACTTATTCAACCAACGTAACTCAAATGTTGGAACTAACAGTTGAGTAACTGATTTGCCAACGTTGGCCCAACGGTATAACCTTTGGTAGGCAAAATGTTGGCCCAATATAAAATTGATTGTAGGCCCAACCTTTTTCCAAAGAGCACCCAACCATTCAGATAACATTAGCTCAACGGTTGGCCAACCAATTTCCCAGTGTTGGTTCAACATTATTGTGCTGTCTGGGTAACAACAGCTGCTTATAGTTATTCGGGAAATGGAACGTTCGATTTTATGAATAAGGCAAGGACATAGGCGTATGAGAGGGGGGTGCGGAGAAGGGGGAGGGTCCTCCCCGCAAACAAAAATGTCAACTTCAACACAAACTGACGTTTTAGGGCACTAACACTTCATCTTAAGGGCACAATTTATGTAATGATTACTTCCAAAGTAAGGAAATTTTCAGAGCAAAAACCATCCTCAAGTGACGTGCCTTCCCTCAACGATCCGAGTAAGGAACGTTAATTGCCATAAAAGTCATTCACTGGTCATCATGGCATTTTAAATGGCGTCAGTTTTCAGGGTGTCTAGTACTGCTTTTAGGCGAAGAAACAGAGTTGATGATATCAGCCCGGTAGCAGGAAAGAGGAAGCACTTGCGTGTAAGTATATAAAGACCTCTGTCACTTGCCTAGGGTTAACAATAGACTGTTATTAATTATTTAGAGAAAGTGAAGGGTAAATACAGAAAACGAAACTCACCTAGCACAATAGAAAGTTCTGGCTATAATGCAAAATGTAACCAACCCGAATGCCGCCTAGAATGACAAGAAATAAAGTCAAATGAATTTTAAAAAGGATGCAAAGACTTGTATCGAGATCATCAGTTCATTGCGATTCCTGTAAGGTCTATTGGATAATTTTCTGGAAGAACCTTCGATGATTTTTAATTCAATAAGCATTGAGCCCGCTCCACGTTTAATGTTTTCGCACGAAAGGTATAGCCGACAGAAATTGTGATGACAAACTATAAGGGCAAAGAAAGTTACAGCTTAAGTTGAAATATTGGAACCGGTCCCACTGATGGACAGAAAAAGCCTCCCTAACCACCTCAAACAATTTTGAAGTAAGACATTGAACCTCAGGCGCTTGTCTCTATGAGACGTATGTTTACTTGACGTCATGTTCTTCTTGCACGGCCATGTTGAAGGCACACGTGGAGAGCTTATTTTGAACATCATACTTGTCCGTGCCCGTGAGATACGTAATTATACGTCGCGTACAGAACGGAACGGGTCAATGAAAAGACCGCCGACTTTGAAGAAAACATATAGAGAGGGGGTGACACGAAGACATCGCGCCCCTCTTTTTTTAAGGGCAAGCATCCATTGATGTGTCACAGTAGTAGCTATGGTTATACCGTGCACGTGTGCTGTAAACACGCTTTCTGTGGGTGTGTTTTGCCCTTCAGTGCCGGGCAATCCCAGTCCCTTCACGTCACATGAAATCACTTTATACAGAGGATCACGTGACTAATACTGTCACCACCATTCGAACAAGTTTAGACTTACCAGGATGGCTGCCGAGCTACTATTTTTTCGAAAATTGGTCAAGTTCATCCTATAATCTGATAATCTGTTGATACTGAACCACTTGAGCAAGCCCAAACTTTACACAGAAGACATTAGTGGCAACCATATTGATAAACCTAAACATGTACTTACGGTAGCGATACTCCACGCAGAGGACACTCGGAACAGGTCATGTGGTCGGTCCTTCTTATCCTATGGGCGGGAGGCGAAATTTTTTTCCTATTTCGATATGGAGAAATCTTGGCAATGGACCAATCAGCTTCTGCCACGTCATAGTACGTCAGAGCTACGTCATTTCTCCCAAATGACAGTTTCTCTACATATTTTTGTAATTCTGACGCCGGATTATGAAAGAACATGACAAATATCCTTAGGACACGTAACCCTAACCTATATTCTAACCCTAACCATCGTTTTGAAACAATTTTCAAAATTCCTAAAAATTCAAAATGGACAAATCGAAGTGGGAAAAAAAAATTGGCGGGCGGGAGTGGCCTTTGACGTCAATAATCAATGGGCTATCTTAGCCTCAGCGCTTCTACTGCATTGTTTTCCTCCCAGTTCCCATACTTCTTCATATGTGCGACGTGATCATTGAATAGATCATTCAATTTTTCAACTCATGAAACTGTTCATACTATTGCACTCATAAACATTCATTATTTGTATAATAGCCTGTATGTCGGTAAATGTAACAGTGCGCATGTGTCCCCGACTTAGATTGGTCACCTGTGTTCGCGTGAACATCTGCGCCTCGTTTATTTCCTTTACATTGGTTTTTGGGTTGCCATTAGAAAAATGACTAAAGCGCAATGGGTCCACAGCCTATAAGCGTGTAATTTGATATGTCTGAGACACTGTGGAAACTTTTTTGCAGACGAAGGGAATCTGTTTCGTGTTTTCAAATGGTATTTCTTTATTAACGTAAGTCGGCTGCATATGATTCTCTGGAAACGAGTGAGATGTGAAGGTAGGCGTGTAATCAAGTTGAGCATGGAGCGAACCCGGTGATTGGCTTCTCGGGAGAAATTGGCTGCATAATAAACAGGGAACTTTACACCCATCCGACCACCCACCCACTCATTTCACACATTCCCCTCCGCTGGTTCCATAATTATGACTTCACAGAACAGGCACTGGCTGAGATAAGCTCGTAAACACAATGTATACAGATACACACAGCTAAATTTTGTACCGGTCGGATACGCGCCGAAGTCTACGTGCGCGTCGGAAGGCTACGTCGTGCGCACAGTAAGTGTATACAAGTTATGTACATTTTCTAGGTAGCTAGCATCATTTTATGTCCTTAAACTTGACGTCTGTTGACGTCAATGTGTAGGGTCTATAGCGCACCTTTCCCGATTTTTTGGGATCCACCTATTTTACTATACTAGACATTTCAATATCGATCAATCAGGGAGTTGCCACTTGGTATAGCATCCCCTGGATTCAGGTTGAATTCGTGTAATATATAGGCGATGTGTCTGTCGGTTTCTTCAGTGGGCAGAGGAATAGTGCTGATGGTATAATTACGTTGTGAATAATTAACGAAGTCTACACACTGACTCGTATAGACTACTGTGTAGAAATATCATGAGACATTCTGTTAATAATTTGATCTTTTCTGAATTGGATAGACAAAAGTATGGAGGGAATATGTTGCATAGAATATTTGCGTTCAAAGATCAGCTCCCTCAAAAAGTGGCAGTTAGTAACATCATGCGTATAGGGATAAGTGTACAGGCCGAAAGCTGAAAGGAAATAATTACATTTAACTTTAAAGCGAAGAAAAAAAAAGGTGAACCTGAATACTTGTTAATGCAGCATTTTGATTTCTGTATCAAGGGTCTGACTAATACAAAACTTCATAGGCGTAGGAGGACTAACGTTGGGGGATGGGGTCTCAGGGCAAGGGTATCCCCCTCCCCCGTTGGAAATTTTTTTGAATATTTGAAGGCTCTTAAATGCAATTTGGTGCAATATTTGAGCAAATTTTAAGTTAAATTACTGCAAAATTCAGTTCTTACATCTTTTTCAGAGAGAACAAGTAAGGGGTTTCCGTTCTTGAATGGGGGGAGCATACTCCGTCCCACCACATTTTTGATTGGGGATATTTTAGCCCCCTCCATTGCCCCGCCCCGCTTCCTAAATCAACAGTCAATTACCGCACAGAATGTACCTTCAAATAAGACCCTAAATGCCACTCGTAATGAGATGGTATGTGTACCTATTTCCTCTGGGATACCTATATGCAGCCGATGGAAGACGTGCTGATCAAAAGACCGAGACGACTATGCAGCGAGAACAGAGGACACCACGAGGGCCGAGTCTACAGTTCTAGGGGAGAAAATTTGTCTAGGTCTGGCAGCGACCACCATTCCGATTACAGGCCTGGCCGGGTGTGCTGGGAAAAAAGTTTTGGCTGAAAATATTGGAATAAACACCAATGTAGCAATGAGGTAAAAAACTGTGAAGGGAGTTTATTTATCACCCAACATTTTGTTATCAAGTCATTTTATTTAAGAAGATCTAACTTAAAAATTTACCTTATGATAGCCTTAGATCTTTTGACCGGCGAACTCCCCCTCGAAAATAACAGTAGCCTTTAATAAAACTTGTGATTAAAATCCTAGCATGTAAAGAATCTAAAATGAAATCTTATGAGAACACAAAAATCTTTACTGAAATCATTGATTTATAAGAATTCAAACTGACTGATACAAAACAAACCTGATGAAAAACCGGTTGTTGCAATATGACGTAAGATATTGATACGCATGCGCTGTAGAGGACTACGAAAACAGCTAACGGGTAGTTGGTAGATTTTGGTGGAGAATTGCACTCATATCTACAAAAGAATCAGAATATTGTACAGTTAGACTTATCACACACTGCTAGCCTCGATTTAAGTACGCAGTTGTCAGGTTTAAACCGATCAGTAAAAACACTAGGCCGTGATGTTCAGGATGACCCCCCCCCCCTTAGTTGAGCTGGAACATTATATACAGCAGTCACAATACACATAATATCTAGTCTGTGTCAAAGGCAAATAAGGTAATTTTTATAGTCTACTTTTGGGAGGACACAAGTTAAAAGTACATCAGAAAGGGACCACCAGCCAGTCTAGGGTGTGGTCGGGTGATGGTCATCTTCTTTCTCCCACTTTTGTCAAAATTTCTTTAAAGTTATTTTCTTTTGAATCCTACTTTATAGAATTTCTGTTACAAAGTTGTCAAAGTTTCTATTTTCAGCAGTTACAAATATGAAATCGGTAATGCCTTTTAAGCCAAAGTAGACTAAATGGTGTGACAAAACAAGCAAACATACATACAAACATGCAAACAAACACAAACAGAAAATCCTGTGCATTTGCATGCCCCGTTCAAAGAGATCCCCTCATTCACTATCCCATCCACTAGACCTAATTTGGCTATACATTGGACCCCCCCCCCTTTAATAAAATTAAAAGGGCTCCATTATTAAATACCGCCTTATATTACCATAATCTATCAACGTCGTTAGAGTCAGCTCAGGCTATTTATACCAACC
Source organism: Holothuria glaberrima (assembly GCA_009936505.3). NCBI lineage: Eukaryota > Metazoa > Echinodermata > Holothuroidea > Aspidochirotida > Holothuriidae > Holothuria > Holothuria glaberrima. The sequence goes on from WURT03616867.1 coordinate 20,530, forward strand.
TGTACAACATTAACTTCTCGAGAGAAGCTCATACTCGAAACACTGATTAATTCGTGACAATATTTACCGTAGGCCTATAGTATGTGCATGGTCCGTACTGTTTATTCGAAGAAAAAATGTATTTTAACGTCAAAAGCGAGGACCATTAAATATGAAATATAATTTAATTACATTTTATTTTTACTCTTCCTACTGACGCCCATTCTATTCATGTACACGGTTTGGCCACTTAGTTATTCATCTACAAATGAGAAATTGCGTTCTTTATGAAGTGTTCTTTAGCCGATAACGTCAGCTGTGAAAGACACCTTCACACCAAGCATGGCATGTAGGAACTTTGACCCAAGGCCTCGCTGTTTGCACGTTCTATGTAAATTGTAAATTCTAAACTAACTTAAAGAACTTAAGTAGGTTTGTATCCTTGTTTCTTCTTATCAGACACCAACTAAAGCTTACTGTACAAGCATGGGTAGTGACTTGTTAGTACAATCAGTCTGAACAGAGCATAAATACTTACGCTGAGTAAACGAAGAATGTTATTGCCCATACCATTGACAATTCATCCAATATCTGCAAGACCGTAAACAAAGCAAACTTGTATGAAAATTTAGCAGGTGTGTCCAGGGTATGCAGTCGCCTTTCTATGTAGGCTACGTTTAACCCAGTAGCCCGAGGGGAGTATATTCTTCACATAGGCGTAGGAAAAGTGGGGCGGTCCCCCCCCCCCACTCTGATTGAATCGGCAAAAGCCTTGTTTCTACCCCCACTTTGGATGACACGCTGCCAAAATATGGCATTGAATAGGATGAAATTACTTCAAAGTTTGTCAAACATTGCACCATTTTGCATCTAGGGCACTTTAAATAGTCAAAAATTTTCCAAAGGGATGAAATTACTTCAAAGTTTGTCAAACATCGCACCATTTTGCATCTAGGGCACTTCAAATTGTCAAAAAGTTTTCAAAGGGGAGGGGGACACCCCCTTAACCCCTTCCCAGAACTTTGTTAACTAACATTCACTCCCCCACACTTTCAAACAGCTTCCTACGGTTATGCTTCATTAGTCAAGATAACGCCTGTTGCGAGGTAACGTATTTGCATTTTGCCTTTTCACTTATACCACCCTAGCTAATGTTTCATGGGCGTACAAATGGCCAATGTAATGTCGTAAATAGAGACATTGCATTACATTACATTTGAGAAAAGGCAGCCATCCAAAGTTAAACTAATGAGATGGAAGTCATTAAGAAGTTTTAAAGACAGATACTCGTGACCCCAGGTATGACTTTTACTTGGAGGTAAGCAAAAGTGTCAATTGGTGACTGCGCTTTTATTGACATCAGAGTTACAAAATTCAAAAGATGCAGAGTAGCTCATAACATTACACAGCATACACAGAGAGTATTCTGATTACACATTAGGGCCAGAATATCGCCTTAAGCAATAACCTAAAAGTTTGTGTCTGTACAAGGAGAAGCTAAAGACAGTTGTGGGCGGGGCTAGAAGTAACCTACTTGGGAGAATTGGAACTGTCAGAGATGACGAGTATGTCCCTTTAATATCTCTACAACTGAAGAATTTGTTTGTCGATGGATTTGTGCTGTAAGACGTAGAAATTATTCACTGGCCATACTCTGGTTTGGTTTGAATTTGTCTATAGCAGTGGTTCCCAACAGGGGCAGTGGGTTGCGTTTTCGCAACTCGGGGGACGATAAGAGTCAAAGGGGCGGCTGGGGGTGTTTGAAAAAATGAGAGACTAAATTTAATTGAAGCTTAAATCAATTTTTTCCTTTAGCTGAACTTTCAAATTTGTATGCAAAAAATTGGAGATAAAATGGAGTCAACAAGGAGTAGGTATAACTTTCTCTCTTTAGGTTAACTACAAAGTTTTTGAATTATGTCATCTGCTAGATGTCGGGAAATTCTATTTGGCAGTGTTTCATTTCAAAATTTTCCTTGTGAGGACCCCCATAATGAAATTTTACATGCTGCCGAACGATGTCACAAAGAATAGTGCCGAAAGCAACACTTCATTCAATATCAGCCTTTTGAGACTTGATTTTACGGACGGCATGTGTTGCAGAATGAGGAGCAAAGTATTAATCGTGTTAAAAGTCGATTTCAGTTGAAAAGTTCTCGGTCTCTGAAGCGGTGTCTCGGTCTCGGAAAGGGTAGTCTCGGTCTCGGATATTGAGATTTGGACTACATTGTTTTACACACATGGCCTAAAGTAGCAGTTATTCCGCAGTCTTGCGTGATTTAACAATAGCTTGGTTGAGTACTTGAGATAAAGACCATATAACATTTGGAAAGTGGCTGTACAACTTAGGAGTGCAGCTCATGGGAGATATCTCCTGCTGGGAAAGAAAGCTTTTTGAGGGTCGGAGAAATTGAAATAGGGGAGATGTTAAAATGTTGCTTTTGCTCTTTTAGCCTTTGGAATGAGGAAGTCTGCTTTATTAAACTCCACCCTTTTCCTTGAAGACTTGTGACTTACCAGGCAAAGTGGATTTGTGGCAACAGCTGTCAAATTAATCATGTGTACTAATTTGCAGGAAACGACTTAAAGGGTGAAATAAATTTGTAACCAGAGACTACCCGAAACCCTTAAAAAATCTGCAAAAATAATTATGTTTTGAAATAATGGTTTTGTTATTTCATTCAATAGTAAAGCTGGAACGACAGGGGTGTTATTACTTATCAGCGGCGCCGCCAGGGGAGGGGAAGGAGGCACGTGTCCCCAAATGAGATTTTGGGTATGGCAAAATGTATGCACAAGCACATCATTTACTTAGATGTTGATATGAAAAAGAGGACCCGCTATCACTTAATCACTCAAACTTACGACTAAAATTGCACAAAATGTTCTCAAAACTGTAATTTTGCGGCGCGCTTCGCGCGCATCTATTTGTTAAACTGTATGAAGGACAGCCTTAATGGGAGATGTAATCCACACCTATTGTTTCAACCCTTTACTTTCAAAAGCTGTGAGACTACTGGGGTCTTGAGTCCTCTCCATTCTGTACAATTCCCATATCGATTATCTTTTAGCCAGATCTTATGTTTGAAAACTGTAAAAAATTGCGACTTTCGTTGCCTTCTTTAATGCGTATTCAACAAAGCTCTGTGCAAAAAATTCAGAACATGATTCACCGGCGATCACACAACACACTGCATTTGGGTGTGCCCCTCCGGTGGACCGCTTGCCCCCCTCCCCGTGCCCCCACTTCTAAAAGTCTGGCGACGCCATGTTACTGATAACCTCACAACAGATTCTGGAAAGAAGCTTTCACGTTTGATGATTCCCACCAACGTAAATACTTCCCTGGTTCTGTTACTGTTCACAAATGCAATACGTATGGTGAAGCTATAACCACACAAACCTTGATAAACGGGTTGTAATAAAAGGTTCACTTCATTTAGCAAACAATGACTAAAAGTATGTGCCAATGGGTTTCGTACTCGTACCCGTACCCACAGATAAGTGGTTCCCACTGAGTCAAAGGGGCGGTAGGGGGAGTTTGAAGAAGAGATAATAAATTTAATCCAGACTATTTTGTGCGTAATATATGTCAGTGTCACCAAATATGTTGGTGTGACTGTTATACTGTACTGAAAACATAGGTGCGGGATGGCATTTACAACATACGCAGTGATTAAGTAAAGCCAAAATCCACGCTCTCACTGCCGATTTGGCAAACCTTAGTAAGTCCTGCCCAGACGTAAACAAATACCTGCAGGAGTAGTTAGGTGAAAGGTAGCTCATAAATTCCTGGTGCTTTCAGGTGGGTGGTGAAATTTCAACTTCAAACTTAACAAAAAAGGTGTGCGAGCTGGGGGAAAGGGTCGGGCTGCATGCCTTAATTACCCCCAGGTTCTGGAAAAAATTTATTTCTGCCTTTTGGAGGAGGGATATTGGGAAATTTTGCTCCGTTAAAAAAGGTTTTTCTAGAGTAAATATGTATGCCTATGTTAACAAGGGTCAAATCAACAGCTGACGAATGACTGTTCGGGCTTAGTAAAATGGCGATTTCATAGTGACACTTTCTTTGATTCATTAACTCTCCATGTTTTTAGTTCAGTTGTTCGACTGATTTACGTAAAGGAACTAACAAAAAACATGTACCGCATAAAACACAACCGTATGGGGCCTTCTGCATATCAGTAAATATTTATAGGGAAAGTCGCACTTCCCGTCCGTCGGTAATCCATTCATGTAAGTTAGAAATTTTTTTGGTGAACTAAGGGTTAGCAATATATCATTGGCGAAACATACAAACACATTTCTTTATGTCTTATGAGTAACATACCAACCACGTGGGAGATGAAGTGTTGGTTTTTGTCTCCTGCTCCACTTGCTTTTGTTTTTAGGAGACTAAAACTTTCCATAAACAAAGTTATCGTTGACTCTTAAAATCACAAAGAAGATTCAACCTGCCTAGACTGTGTGCAGCATATTCCATACCATGCTGCGGTTGCTAGGAGAACTCGTCTCATAGCAACGCGAACATATATAAGTCAGCACGGAAACATGGCGGCTACATATACTAGTGGTATGAATCATGCTTTGGGAATGCTGTCTAAAGAAGCATTCATTAATTTAGCCCAAAGACGATTCTAAATGTCAAGAAATCTTGACACCATGACGCCGTTGTTACAAAATATTGATTGACGAAAGAAGAGGTTGGTCGGAAGCGTCTTATCTTGCGCTAGTCTGAAGGATTTTACCGCTCTACTCATCGGAGTAAAAATCGTCGTATATTCCATCTGGAATACTCTTTCATTCTACTTGAATGGTTATGATCACACTTGCAACCCTTCGCCTTTCTTTAAGCTGTCGAGATTTTTTCTGCATGTGCTCTCTTCCGAACATCTGACATCATCTTCTGTAGACGGCTTGTAACTAGACGCGGGATGCAAAAAGAAAACTGGCTTGCAGGGTGGCTCGTATTTAGACAGACGAAAACATTTCAAATCTTGGGTTAAATCGGAGGAACCCATAACACACAGATGGGACGGAAATGTAACGAAATAGACTGAACATGATTTCTTCCTCATGAAGAGATTAAGAAAGATATTTGCAAGTAAGCACCTTGAATGATATTTGTGGCTTTGAACTAAATTAATATGGTGTCCCTAAATCGTATGTCTGCTGATCTAAAAGACTGCTGGAGAGGATAGCATTAAACTTCAGAGTGAAAGACTCAGCGAGCATGATGTATACTAAGCATTACTGTTAGGGTAAAACTCTTCAAATGGCCTATGTAGGTTATACCGAGGCTTAAAAGGGAAAATTTAATCTTTTCTTCGGAGTATAGGTCAGTCTATACATTCAATGTTTGGTCGCAGATAATAAATTTCTTGGTCCATTTGGGTACACTGATATATATAAATATATATATATATATATATATATATATATATCGCCTGCCTTGTTGTACAATGGCAGATTCCGTCAGTATTCAGCTTGTCAATTTTCGAAGGCTATAGGGGAAGGGGAAGGAGCACTCCTTTGCAGCCATTCGAAAGTACCTAAATAGATCCGAGAAAAGTGAATCGAAATGGGAACGGGTGGGACTGCTCCAGAATGCCACAAGCTTTCTTGTCTGGTAGTTTGGATAAAATTAAACCAGTCTTCATTGGTGACTAGGGATGGCGCCCGCACTTACGGTAGAATCTGTACTAATGGAATATCTGCACTTATTGAGAAGTAAAATATACCAGTTGTCAGACGATTTACCCTACCATAAGCGCAGGAAGCTGTCTGAAAGTGGGGGTGGAAGTGTATGTTAGTGACCAATGTCCTCGGGGAGGGGTCTTAGGGGAGGGGGTGTCCCCTCTCCTTTGGAAAATTTTTGACTATTTACAGTGCCCTAGATGCAAAATGGTCCAAGTTTTCACAAACTTTGAAGTAATTTTGTCCCTTTGGAAATTTTTTGACTATTTAAAGTGCCCTAGATGCAAAATGATGCAATGTTTGACAAACTTTGAAGTAATTTCATCCTATTCAATGCCATATTTTGGCAGTGTGTCATCAAAAGTGGGGGCGAAACAAGGCTTTCGCCCCCACCATCGAGAGTGGAGGGGCTTTTCCTACGCCAATGCCTACTGGGAATAACATGCATTGTATTGTATCCAACCCGTCTGTCCGATAAAATGATCAAACAGGCCCCTGCAAATACAAAAGAACAACTATGGGATTATGCATCAAATTTCCCATTTTTTCAAAAAAACCTTGTAGGCTTTACATGGAATAGCCTACTTCAAAAAACAGTTGGCAGGATGTTACTGCTTAGCTCTGGGTAATATCACTACGGAAGAACTGACACAACAAATCTCTACAGCGAGAGAAGTGGGCCAAAATTTTGCGTTCCTGTTGAAGAATTTGCCCTCCTCGAGAGCAGAAACATGTAAACTGTCGGGGCAACTGATCGCTGTTGAAGATTACATTTTTAATCGTACACTCTATGGCTCTCAGACAAAATCTGAAAACTCTGACGATCGATAGAGGGGTATGGCCCCACGTGACGCCGCCCGTCGCCTATGACAATGACACCAATACCAAGAGGTCATTTCCCGTCACCGATGCATCATCGGTCTTAAACATTTTCTATAAAATTATGGATTGTCTCCATTTTAAGTTCTTATCAATAGCTTTCTTTCACAGTGGAGAGATTTATCGTCCCATATATTTGTGTTTGTTTATTTTTTTTTCAAAATATTTTTCATCGAGGCCGAAATACATGGGCGCAGATTCTGATGGGGACAGCGGGACGCGTCCCCACCAACTTTTTCAGTGGTGGGGACATGATATACCGTGTCTCCACCAATTTTGCTTGACCAAACGCTGCATTGTGCAAATGACATGCTATAAAAGACGGAAATTATTGCAATTGACACTGTTTAGGCGTGACTTCTCCGCTGAAGTATTAACAAATTATCAAATATGCTCCGCAATGGCATGGTCTAATACACAGCTTTTCTTCAAATCCCTCCTCACCAACCCCTCGACAGCATCGGAACTGTCGGGGAGTCCGGGTCGCCGCCCCCCCCCCCCCGTCTGGGAGTCTGTCCCGTCAGGCAAGTTCCTGCGCCACCCCTGTATAAATGTCAAAACATTTCTTGAACAACACGCGCGATGGCATGGTCGCGCTCCGCTTAGAGAGTATCAGGGAGCAAACAGACACGTGTCCCCACCATTATCCAAAACGGATCTGCACCCATGCCAAATGCAAACAGTTTAAATCTTGGCCAAGTTCGTCTCTGCGATAAACATGTCTTGCCCACTTTCTTTTGATTATTGTTTTACGCCTAGGTGCTTATAATTTCATACACAGGTAGTAGTGAAGACGTGCATGGTCCTGTCTTCTCATAGACCCTTTTCCACACAGCAATTTACAATGGATTATGGAACAGAATTTCGTTATGCGTCGTTTTTCTCCACGGTAAAATGACATTGAAAACGACAAATACAAAAACACTGTTCATGGTTATCTGTAAGTGATATTTGGAAAGTGTCTTACAGGCCATTAGTTTTACTGCACATTGCGTTGCAGTCCCCTGGTACTACCACCCACTGACCTTACAGTTGACGGGATTTTGCATGCAATGTATGGCCCATAGTTAGCGAGTTAGATGAGGTTTTACGGCCCAGGTTCTAACCAATTGGTTTAAGTCGAGCCGGCCACGGCCTTTTATCCAGTTGTGGCGATGGTGACCAATGCCCTATAGCCCTACAGCCCTACATGCCATTGATACCACTGCCCATTAAGTTGGTATTACAATTCCTTGGTAATACTGACCACAGGTCCTACAGTTAATGGGACTTTGTATGAATTGTAGAATGAATGAGATGTAAGAGAAATGGACTGTTGGACCAACCGGTTGAGGGACTGTAGGACATTAACCAAAGTGGGCCCTGTTTAGTTTGTCTAGTCTGCTTCAAGGAAGAGGCAGACTAGAAAGCTTGCCCATCCTGATCATCAGCAGGTTAGTGGAATAGTATTGCATTGGTCGAGGAGCCGGAACTTAAAAGGAAAGGTACGGTAGTTGGGCGCAGACTGAGGGAGGAATCTTAAGATCAGGTGTAACTCAATACGGTGTTGCAAATTTTCAACATTTTCGATGCAAATGAAATCAGCTTGAGATGTTTGAGCATAGAGTTGTAGGGGATATTCCAGTCTCAGAGATCCTAAATCAGAAAATGCACTCATTCTTACTTTGTAAGCCCTGAAAATTCGTGGGGAGATGAGAGGGGGTGAATGTCACTTGTGTCTTACTTCAATCTTTCTCCGTACTGGATGGCCGGGGAAAGATCTGTTTATAATACATTGTTTCATGCGGGAGGATGAGGGGTTATACACTGTTACTTGAAAGAGAAAACTACTTGATGAAACATTTGGTAGCGCCTATAGGAACCTCCAAACAGATGTGAACCCATTTAACGTCCAAATTTTTAATCGATATTTCCCTTCATCAGAGGCAGTCACCTCAAAATTTGCTTTGAAAAATCAGCAAGCTCTTGCAAATCTCTAGCTCTTACTGCAGTACAAAAACCTATGAAGACGCTTCGAATATAACTATTACAAACAATAGGTATAGCAATGAGAAATTATCCTTGAATTTCACAATTCACTGACAAAAATATTGTCACATGATCAAAATAAGCCATTCGTGAACTAGAGTGACGGGACATACTACCTCTGATAAGGGTGACTGCATTTTCCCTTTAAAGACGTTATTAGAGCAGCTTTTGCTGATGTGATCAATGTCATAGTTATTTGCAAAAATAGTCTTCAATTTCTTCTTACCTGTGTCTCAAATTTCAAGGTCATATGAAAAACGAAAGACGCAATGCCGACCACTGAAAATGAAAGAGTGAATGGAAAGTTAATCAAACGCAAATAAGCTTGAAATAAGCAGCCCAAGGTTTTGGAATCCCCACCCTTCTCCTTAACTCCCACTGGACTACTTTTCGGGCAGTTCCCACCAGACACTATGTTATTACCCTGGACAAATCCGAGTTGCCTCGGTTGGGATTTTCCCTGGTGGAAATTAAGTAATAATAATAATAATGGTCTCAAAGCGCTTTACATCCCATTACCCATGGTCATCGGTAAATCATCCCGGAAACAATCCCTCCAGTGCAGGAGCAGCTCTAACGGCGCTTCCCCAATGACAATTCACCTCACAGGTACCCATTTAACCCCTGGGTGGAGAGAAGCAATCGAGATAAAGCATCTTGCCCAAGGACACAACATAATGACCCAGGCGGGAATCGAACCGGCAATCCTTGGATCACAAGTCCAACACCTTAACCAATAGGCCACCATACTCTCTTGACTACTCACCAAGTAGTCATTCGGAAGTTTTCCGGGGGGGGGGACATCGTCCCGATAGGAATTGTCCGAAGTGGGGGTTCCTGTCACGGCCCCAATATCAGTAGCGTAGCCAGAAAAAAATGGTCTGGGGATTCTGGGGTTCAACTATTTCATGCGTGCTTGAAATATGGAATTATCATATACCTGTAGGAGGGCTTCTGAGGACGAGATAATTTTGTAGGGGTTCCAAGCCCCCAAAACCACCCATCCCCCTTAGCTACGCCACTAGCAAATCGGCTTAATTATTACCGGTATGTATACCACATGTGTTCGACATTTTTCAGAGCAGAACTTCACAAGCGACACTAGTAGAAGATGACTTTTTTCCAAAGTCCCCTCACCCCCGCTCGAAGAGCCAAAGGGCGAAAACTAAAGGCTACTTCCGAAAGACTTTTGCTCCCCAAAGGAGCTACGTCCCCAAGATAAACTGAGACTCAACGTGACCAACCTCTTGACCAACCTTATGGGTCTGCCATGCGTGGCCCCTTTCTAATTCTAGACAGGCTGAAAGAACAGATACTAACATGATTTCAGCTAAACGGCAGTCCCCTCGACTCTCTAGCGAAGAGCCGAAGGGCGAAAACCAAACATTTCCTTCCGAAGGAGTTTTGCTCCTACATCCCCAAGAGGAAACTTCAACCTAACATGACCAACCTCACGACCTTCAGACACGACCTTCAGACCTCTACATTGTGGGTCTGTCATGCGTGGTCCCGTTCTTGACTGACTGAAAAGAACAGATAGCCTACTATCTGAAATGCCGCAATGCAACATTACTTAAAAACACAAAAATATAGCAACTTACGTATCATTCCCGAGTAGGAACATATAAAGCGAACTTCCAATTTGTCTTGTATAGCGAAGAGAATTCCAACAAAGGCGGGGATTATAAACATGAAGCTGCTGAAACTATTCCCTGTGGAATGGTAAACAGACGTAAAAACATTCAGTCAGCTCATGAGTTTTTGCTGTAAGGATTTATCGATTAATTTAAAACTTTGATCTTGATTAAATTCGTTCCCCAAATGTATACGTGCCTGTAGATTTGGAAAAGAATTATGCTGAACATGAACAAGAATACAATCTAAAGTCGAGGTCTCAATGACGTCACTGCAAGGCGATGACGTCACTGGAGGGTGCACACGCGTCAATCTGTTTAGAAACATGAATTCTACAATTAAACAATATGGTATGAAGTAAGCAAAAGAACTATCCATATGAATCAGAAATTTTCGCTGATTTTCACAAGTGACAGCGGCAAAAACCGAAGGGTGAGAACCAAACATTGACTTAAATCTCCTCCTTAGAGTATAACGTGCAAGTGGTTCATCCAGGCTGAACAGATAGGTTCAGACTTAAGCATCCGCATAATAGTAAAAGACCAAGAAGTGAAAACAGCTACAAATTGGGGGAAAACTGAGTTTTAGACAAATATCTACTATCAGCTCAAAATAAAAAAAAATGATATTGTCATTTTGCGTTTAGCAAACTTCTCATGAAAATGATCAAGACAGATCTTGATTGCACTGCAGGTTGATCTTAATAGAAGGCTTTGAATTAAGTTGCGGGCCTGTTCCTTCGGGGTCGTAACTCCACATGGGAGAAGTTTCATGGTTTTGCAAGAAGCGGGAGATAGCTAACATGATTTTTTTAAATCGTGACGTCAGCTCAAAATACGAGATTAAGAAATTTTAACTGCACCCCCAAAACACACTCTAAAAATAAAAGAGCGAAAATCACTACAAAAAGAGTGGGCTGAGAGACCACTCCTAGTAAGAGTGAATTCCACCCGGAGTGGAGTGAAACTTCACTCCAAATAGATCGATATTTCATTACATGTGCGTGAAGTATCGCTCTATTTGGAGTAAATTTTCACTCCACTCCGGGTGAAATTCACTCTTACCAGGAGCTCTCAGTACACTCCTTTGGGGTGAATTTCGTTCTTTTGTTTTTTTAGAGTGCACACACAGTTACAACGCATGAACAGTAACAATTGGGTTCCATATAGGCTTATGGGAAGACAATTGATTTGAATGCGTTTGCCCTGAAATTTTCCCTCACTGGCAAGCAATCACTGATGGGAATCTTACCCGTAAAGTAAAGTGTCAAGGCCCTTAAATGAAATTTTTGCCCTGAAATCGGCAGTTTGTCTCTCGCGGTTGGGGGGCTGCAGCCCTGACCCCCCTAAAACACCTATCCATAATTCTTCAGTAGTTCAAGATCTTACGACAACTGCAACTGTATATCAAATCTACAAGTTACTGACCATTCATCAGTTCTTTAAGTTACGGCCCTAAGGTCCGACGCGCTCAAAATTGACCTCATGTCATCCATGACCCACCCCCTGCATGAGAAGGATAAACATCCTGCTCTAAAACCAGTGGCGTGGCCAAGATAAAATGTGTGGGGGAGGGAGGCTCCAGGGAGATCCACCATCTCATTGCTTGAAATGTGGAATCATCACATACTTATATAAATTTTTAACTCATGGACTTTCCTGTAGGGGCATCTTGGGCAAGAGAGTTTGGGCTCACTTCTCTGATCCCCCTTCCCCAGCTACGCCACTGTCTAAAGGTAATGCATTAAATAAAATCCTGTTAACGGTACCTATTTTTTAAACAGTATTTTCCTCATAATTTTCTTTATCCCATGACAACATAGTTGACACACTCAAACTGACATGATGATTCCTTGTACCGATTTTAAAGAATCTGCAACTCTTTTTCATTCATTTTCAAAGCATTTTCCAAAATTAAACAGCAGGGCGGGAAATTTCCGAGTTGTGTCGGGTGCATTAATGTTTATGGTAAAGTATTTAACCCCCGACCAACCCTCCTCGGCAGTTAACATGCTTTTGCTCTCAAGGAGGTCAGATTCTTCAATAAAATCCAAAACTTTCAAGCTTTTTCGATGAAAACTTAAAACTGTCCAAGTTTCTCATGTAAAAAAAAGTTTCATATTATTTCTGAATTAAAGCTGCACATTTATTTTTCAATTAAAACCCACTCTTTGAGGGACATTGGACGGGCCGAAAATTTTGGCTTCGCTGTCCAGTCGCGGTTTCGGATTGATACCCCTTATCGCGGAGCTCTCCCTCTCAACCGGCGGACAAATCCTGTTTTCATCATGCACTGTTTCCCTGCAGGCATTGGACAGCCTGCAGGGCTGTCCAATGTCAACAGTCATGCAAACCTATGCATTGGTATACAACTGTGCACGACGAGAAATCCGATTCTTCGCCTGTTCAAAGTTAAACAATATTTAATAACAAAATTATGATTTCCTTTACTGCCTGTATTATGAGGTGCCACTTATATGAAATGCTAAAGTATCGATTTGTTTCATCCAGGGTATTTTAATTGCATGATGGTTGTATGATATATCAGTATCATAAAATGAACGAAGACTTAGCATGGATGCATGGTGCAGGGTTACATAATTACGCCTCAAATTCGAGGTACTGTTTTTTAACAATAGACATGCCTATGTAGCAGGTTGTACAGCATATTCCTTGTTAAGTCATGGGCTGAGCTAACAGTTTGTTTTTGCCTTTTTGATAGAAAGGAACCTGTAGGAAGATTTTTTTTGTGTGTGTGTTAAGCTTGAAAGTCTTTAACCAGGCGGATAGAACAACATGTTTGCTAGGTAACGATGGTAACTAAGAGGCTGCTGAGAGGCTGTGATTTCCCGGGTTACGAAACATCAAAGTAATGCTCGTTGCATAATTATGTCCTAAGGCTATATGAATTCTTTTTTCTTGGAAATAGAGAGACCAGGGTTTCATCCTTGGTGGTGCCCGGTGAGAGCAGTTTCCAGGCAACTCCCACGGTCAAGTTTCCCCTAGGAAAATTCCAATTTTTAGTGGGGGATGTATGAGGGATAGTTGTCATGGGTGGGGGTTCCCTAGGTAACCTGTCCGGGTGTATTGTCCGAGAGCGAGTTGTCCCGGGGGCACTTGTACGGGTGGGCATTGTTCGAGGACGAGTTGTCCCGCTATGGATGTAAGCGGGGTATGGTTTTTACTTTTTAGTAATGAAGGGAGGGCAGAAGAGGCTTCGACGTGATCGTGAGCGGACATCTACTTAGATCGAGGCGATTTCCCTACAGCAATATAACAAATCCTTATCACTACTTCGGCAGTATCTTGTGAATTAAACAGGCCTGCTGCTTTGTGCTTTATGAGTTGTGTTAACGAATCTTCAAAGATTGTCTTTAAATCGTCTTAGTTTCATGTTGATGAGATTCTATAGACTGGCAAGTCTTCTATGCATGTATAGAATGTCAAAGCAGGAAGTAATAACCTTGATGATGAATTGAACGAATGAATAAGGAAATGAACGTACTACGAGGTGATACAGGGAATAAATGTATACATTCAACTGATCACAGTAAACGTTGGAGAAGATCTACATTCATTCCACTCTTTGCAATAGTACGATTCTAACAAATTGTAACATAATCTTCATACGTATACGAGGTGGCGTGGGTGCGGTGGTAAGGGTAGCGTGAGAGTTGATGAGAATAATGCGACAAAATATTTTCTTCTTTTCGAGCAGCCTTTTAACATTTTTGCATTGCAATTTTGGGCAAAAGCGGTTCAATTCCACCCAACCTCCATTGAATAGCCCCGCACAGTTACAGCGATGTTGAAGTCGTTAATTAATATCACGGCAGGAGTTAGCACACTTGTGATGAAGTGTTTCGTACAAAATTGATTTTTACCAGGTGCACCATGTGGAAAAGGGAAAAGGGTAATCTATAGTTTTGGAATCCTCTCGAAGGTTCCCCAGTCCTAACGCTATAGCCAATGTTAATGAAAAGTGATAGGTTGTTGAGACAAACTCTTTCAAATATATCCACCTCAAGGCAGAAAAATCCTTGGTTGGTATTGGCATGCGGAGCAAACGAACTTGCTTTCTTCACCCGCCTTGCCAGAGGTAGGCCACTGGAAGGGGAGAGGGTGAAATGGCATCTAAAGGGGGCGGAAAATTTTTCAGAGGGGGCCAAATGTGTAAAAATGTATTAAGTCAATGGCAACTTGAAACTTTCTCGGGGGCTACGGGCCTGTTTCTTCTGCTCTTCGCTTCGAAAATATCAACGGAGCGGAGGAGCGGTGAAGGGAGTCCAGCCTGAGCGTCGCTACGCAGACCAAGTTGGTATATGACACAAACTGTAACCAAGGGGGAAATATGATTGTGTATTAACAACCTTATTCACTTGGACAGTTATAAGATTACCAAAGCACTAAGGCACATTGGGGTTACTCCTTATACATCTTGAGTGTTGAGTGGAGGTGGGTGAGAGAATGGGGGGGGGGGGTCCAGGTAAATGGAAGGGATGATTATGACATGATAAACGTTAACGTTTTCCAAAATAGACAGTGAAACAAATTTGCCACAATGTTTGAATGTATTGCTCCTAGCAATGAGCGCACTGGGCCACTATTAACTGTAAGGGGCTGGACTTTTGTCCAAAACTTAAAAAATGTTATAACTACAAGTTTGCCCGAAAAAGATGGTGTATTCCGCCCGAAGTAAAGGCTGCATCTCCACCCGTAAACAGATGGTTTCAATATCCTGTACAGGCGCGGATCCAGGATTTTGAGAAAGGGGGCGCACACACAGGGGTGGCGCCAGGATTTGCCCGACAGGGAGGATGGGCCGGCTGATCCAGGATTTTCGAGGACCTATTTTTTTTCTTTTTTTTTTCCTTATTTGCACTTCAGTTCTTGCCTACTTGCACCACCCGAATTTTCGAGGACCACGTTTTTTTCTGGCTTTTTTGCAAAATCGTTGGTCATCGAAAAAAGGGGGCGTGCGCCGGGTGCGCCCCCTGGATCCGCGCCTGCTGTATCCCGACCTTTAATCTCAAGCCTTGGGTGGATCCAAGATTTCTCGAAAGGAAGAGCTCAAAGGGGGAGGGGAGGGCGAAGGGGGAGGGTAGTGTCCACTGCAAAAATTCCAAAAGAGAGTGGGGCCGGTCCTCAGCCCCGGCAAACTGATTCGCACTGCATGATTGCAGCTGAGCCCGTTTTTGTGCACGACTTTGAAATGTAATTTCTTTGCTTGTATATTTAATGTAGCTGTTTGCGTTAACTTTCCCTACCTGCAGATGAAAGTTCAGTTTTATCTGATTTATTAGGCCAACTCTTATTGTACATTCACAAGGATGCTCGTATACAAACAAGATCAGTTATTTGATCGTAAATAGCTGGGTGCCTGGCATCCGTTATTTAGTGAGGTTGCTTCCTGAATATCTTCGAAGCAGAATGCAAACACTGCTTTGTATTTTCAAAATAGCATAGCTTCCTTTTGATCATTCAATAACGACACAATGGAGGTAATTCAATTTACATCGAGACAATGCCAGGAAGAAGTATCTCATGGTCCCATAAAACAAAGCAGCACGGTCCCACATCAACGCAGATCTTATTTGAACTTGCAACTCCTTGATGAAGTACTAACCGTCTAGTGAAATCTGTTATTCTTGCAACACCCGTCATAAATACGAAATACAGAAGAAGTTAGAACCATCTAGTTAAAGCTGATTCCAGATCTCCCTCACCCGCTCCCCTAGTGTTGTCTTTGGTCTCAGCAGCCCCTCGTCCGAGGCTTCGACTGGACACATTACTTTACAGTTGACCATCTCATTGCTGACGGGTGATGAGGACGAGTGGACAAAATGTCTGTCGATCACCGTCAATCACCTTACCGATTGCCCAGCACAGAAGGCCATCGTATCTTCCGAAGTTCATGTACAATTTACCATACCAATGACTTTAATGGAACTACTTCAGGGGAGACAGGGAGTGAAGAGAGGGTGGATACTTTTGCCCGAAATTTTAGTCATTTCGTGGTCACAAGTTGCAAAAGAGGAACATATTTTCTGCCCGAATGTCCACGCTTCTTATACGCCTATGGTTAATTTTATTATAATTGTCACACGTTTTATTTTCAAATGCAAATTGAGACTGTTGAAATCATTTCACTAACTCCAGGTGAACCCTAGAAGGTTCCAATCATATCACAATCATTTGGCAAGCAAGGAAGTATCTAATTGGCAACTTCACCAATAAATGGACAACTTATATTTGGAAGAAAGAAGAACGTATGAGGGAGGGATGGTCCCAGCAGCCAAGCTAACAGTAGCTTTTTAAAAGGACCGGTATCCTCATTTCTAATATTAAGTAAATTATGCTTAAGTATAAAATTAAGTCTCAGGACAAATGCAGTCAGCCAAATATGAATTAGCCTACCCTGTTTTCTTAATTAATAGACGACTTCAATCACGTGACAACTGTTTTCTTACTGAGCAGGATTTTGTCAAGGGACAGAACTCGGGTTAAAATGACAAAACGGCCCTGTACAAGCCCCCCAAAAGCGTAGGTCCTGGACCCCGCCGTATGGCCCCTGGTGGGGTGTCGAGGAACGCCCCGGTGGAGGTTCAGGGGGCGAAGTTCCCGGAAGCTTTTGGATATTTACGAAATTGTGAATATAAGAGTGATGCATTTAACCTTCTTCGAATGAAATTTTACATAATCGACCCCTTACGCTTTTTTAAAAATTATATCTTTACTTCGACTAACTGCCGGCAAGGATTGATGATGCAAAGGACTTGGCGGTGTACGGCGGGATGGGGGAGGGGTGGTGAGAGTTTCATGGGGCTTCGGAAAAAAATCACTGAAGCTGTCCTACACGAAGTAATGATGAAAAAGCGTATGTTCAACATGGGTACGCGTAGAGCACCAAAAACAATCTTATTTTTAAGACATTTTGTAATGTTTTACCTCATTTTACATATAAAAGTTGTCCGTTTTCACACCAAAGGAGCAATATGAGTAATAGAAAAAACAAGAAATGTTTGCTTAAGAGGATAGGGAGTCGCCCCCTTCACCCTCTCCATCAAGAGGCCTGTCACTACATTGTATAATTCCTGCAAAACAATTCCTCTGTGAGCCTTTAATATGCCGTAGTCATTCTCTAAAACTCAAGCAAGTATAGACCTTCTTGAAGGAGAAATTTGATGATCGGTGTATTACATTTGGTTGATGTTTCAACTAGATTGGGCCGGCTGCTTCTCCCCTTTAAATCAGCCTCAGAGAAAGACGCAAGCCCGATACCTTTCATAAAGTATCGTGAGCAACGATATGAATAATCTCAATTCGAATGCCTGATATCTCATCTGTCGAAAATGATCATAAATAATTTAAAACTGTCGTAATATTGCTCATTGCCTTAATTAGCTGATTTAAAATCAACCAATGATACAGTCTGACAGATTTTCTCGGCATGTCATATTTTCTCGACTTAAGTCTTGGTCCTTGGGGAATTCATTAATTAGTTTCTGTTATACATCACCACCGAGAATGATTTTGAGAACGAGGATGTGAAGTACTTCGTGTACGTTCTTAAGTGAACATTGACTTCGTTCCTACATAGTATCAAATGATACAACTGTACAGGGATCATACTTTAACATGTTAGCCATAAATGACTCAAGGACGTGGGGTAATGTGGCAAAGTAAAAAAATTGTCAACTGAGTCCACCTTTTCTTAAACAAACTTAGATCCCCTACCTGAAAGAAATCTTCACCCGCCCCTTTTTAGCTTGTTGCATACTTCAATGCACGGTACCAAGTATTGACAAACAAAATAACATTCCAGAAAGAACTTTGCACTTACAGAAAGCGCACCACTAATTAATTCTCCATGGCCTTACACACTAAATTTGGTCCGTACCGTGGCCCTGGGCCTAGTAGAATTTCTCAACATGTACATGCTACCGGGCCCCTCACATGAAAACTCGCAAGAAGGCCTTCCACACACTGATTTAAAATTTGTTTACCGTGACCATTGAGATTTTGAGTTAGGAGAGCTTGTATAACAGAGTGGTGGTCCTCGCCTTTTCACTTCATTTACATGCCATTTTACATAGGAAAAATATAATGTAAAAGGTGCCTATAATATCTTTATTTTTTTATTATTATACAATTAGTTTTTCAATTCATCGGCTACCATACACACATCACAAATCGAGCACATCATTTCAGCAACATAGTCCGAAAACTGTGAACTCACACCCTCCCCCCCCCCCCAAGAAAAAAATAGGGTGTTAGTTTCGTTGAGCAACATCTTTGGCGTGGAACTCCCTTTAATTAGTTTCACTGCCTTCATACTGTCAAGTTCATTTTTCAGTGTTTCAATAAGGTCATGCAATGCTTTACTCTTTGCAAAGTCGAATTTCTAAGCGTTGAATTTAGCTTGAAAGAAACACCTCTCTATCATGCTGAACACGTCTCTTATGAGCTGAATGAAATGTATAGATTTTCCACGGATTTTTATTGGTAATATTTCAATAAATAGTTAATCATCTACATTTAACTGCAGATCTTTACCTTTCAATCAAAAGATATCATTGCATGTGGTTGGTCAGTTGGTGCAACATAGACACAGTTTCAGCAATGACACCTTTAATCTGTTAATAGTGGTTACGGACATGTCGTCCTTTAAAAGCGAACTGTTAAACTTCCAGAAGCCTTTCCTTGTAATAATACTATTTAACTTGAAAGTGGTCCTCATCAAACAGTGATCAGACCGGTACCCATACATGGCTTAGGAATTTACAACAGTATTTAGTAGACCCGAAGACACCAGGAAAAAGTCCAAACGACTCTATCTTTTGGCGCCAAGTGAAACCCTTTCCGGTGGTATGTCAAACCATTGAGCTGCTACTAGACAGCTTCCTGGTTAAACACGCCAGACATCAAGTGAAGGATAGTCATTCATTAGGTTCAGAAAATCATGACGTACTTTCGGATTACTATCGTGCAACTAGTTCGTTGCAACTATCGTGCAACGTATATTACTCAGCGTTGAGAACCACAATCCAATCCCTAACTTAAACAGGACTACAATGCAACGTAAGGAACTTTTCAATAATACCTTTCACGGATTCATGAAAGAATGAAAATAGGAAAGGGGTGAGGCAAAATAGAGGGGGCGTTTTAGGCTTCTAGGCACCCTCGATAGTAGTAGGGGAGACCGCGGTGCTATTAGTTTTTCGCCAGACGCCTATTGCAAGCAATGATGATATACATGTGTAAATAGGGGCTGGGAAGGAGCGAAATAGACTGAACTTTTCAATTATACCTTTCATAAAATCATATGTTCGGGCGATATAAGGTAATAAATAGAAATTTGTATTGATAAGTATGGGAACTCCTCTTGAGTAGGTACATGAAGACTATTGAAATATAACAAGCATGACTCCACTCCTTAAAACAGAATTACTTACAGCTTGATCCAAATGTACATCTAAAGGTAGCACACCACTAATTCAAGGGGAATCCCGACGGAGGAGGTTACCCTACGAATTTAACACCCTAGAAAAACATTTTGGGGGACCGATTAGACCATGTTAATGAAGAGA
>WURT03616868.1:5311-20341 GCA_009936505.3 Holothuria glaberrima
GTGTTAGGATTACACACTAAAGCTTTGTATGCTCACCAGGACATGGCCTGAAGCAATAAAATAGGTTTGTGTCTGCACAAGGAGGAACTTTATACAGTTATGTGAGGAGCTACAAGTTGCTTAGTTCGGAGAATTGGAACTGTCAGGGATGGCGAGAATTGCCCTTTAAACTAAATCCTACTATATAGTGGTATTGAAAACTCTACATATATTTTTATGTGCATTAAATGTGTTTTGAAGAAGATATTTTCCGAAGTGGTAACGTTCAAACATCTTTAGTAATGTTGGATGGACTCATACAAATCTGTCAGCAGGATGGGAAAATCATTTTATCTGGTCATGAAAACTAAACGTGAAATAGGAAAGGTGACTCTCAGGACAAAAGACTCAGTCAAGTGAATGTAAGGATGTAAAGGCATATTCCAGTGGCTTTTCACAAGGATTCCATGTGAAAGAGAAAAAAATTCCAGTTTCATGGCCACCAGACCCCGTAGCAATACTCATTTCCTAACTCAAGATATCTAATATTAAATACTGCTTATTTTTGTAAAAAAATACCTCCAGTTCTCATCAAGGTCACAGAATGCTATGTAAAGTGGGCCATTGCATCAGATTTCTTTTGTTTTTCGTTATAATTGAATGTCCTGTGTGTCCTTGAAATTTGATATGGTTGGAATGTTTGAATATCTTTCCATGTAAATTTAGCATATGGCATTGCAAACAAAGTTGCTAAATATTCCCTTCACCAGTGTCAATATCATAAAGAAATTCAATGCTATGTCAAATAAATGTGCCACAATGACATCACAGATTTCCCATAATGCACTTTATTTTGAGAAAAAATTGTATTTCTTTGAAAATTAAGATTTCCCAAATGCTACAAGCTATTGACATGTGGTTTTCACCTCCTAGAAGAGACAAACTTTCTGCATTTTTTGAAGTCCTTAAGTTTTGCGTTACCTTAAGTTGGACAGACATATTTTATGAAAATTTTTAAGTTTTTCATAATTTGAGTTATGTTGCTTTGTGGTAACATTTGATCACTGAAGAGTGAAAATACAGCAAAAACAACATGAGCCATAATTTGCCTTGCTTGATTACTTGTATGGTTGAAAATTCTTGATATAGTTGTACAGCTATTGTGTTAATGGACACTGTTACTTACGTTTAATGCATGAAGAAGCACAAAGATGTTTAGCTACTTTTCCAGGAGACGTCTGCTTGTATTTATTAATTTTTGATGGCAATTTATTTACAAATTTAGCCATGTTGAAGTTTATTAATATGGACCAAACTGAAGGCATTTACATATGTTTCTTTATCTCATAATTTAGGTCCTGTAAAAAGGGCAAAAATGACACTTAAAGGGCTATAAAAATTTTTGTGAATGAATTCATTGGCTAGTTTTGACTTTATTGTCTTTATTGTTAACTGTTGTCATTACGGACATGTAAAATAACATTTAGAACCATTTTTTATTTTAAGAAAAACACTCCCAAATGTACTTTTGTATATGTACTTGTTTAATATGGGAATGTCCATATAGCCCTCATTCCTAGGCTAGCCCAGATTTGTAATCAAGTCACACCTTGAGTTACAAACGTGACCTGACTGAGGATATTCTGGGGAATTTTCCCCTATTGAAATACCACAGTCAAGTCACTAAAGTTGCTGAAGTGGCTTAAGTTGACTTGACTTGCAAGAAGAGTGGTTTGGTTACAACTCTAGCGAAATGCCCTATGCCATAAATTTGCAAAACTAGGCTACGGTATCAGCGTATATTCAAAAATTCATGCTGGGAAGGAAAGTCTACCAGAGACTGCATGTGCAAGACATATATTTTGTCTAATCACACACAATTTTGGAGTTAGAAATTATGGTTCACCAGACTTCAGTCATGGTTCAAAGAGAATTTTCTTTAGAAAAAGTTCTTTCTTAAGTTAATCTCTTCAACTTTCACCGAAAAGGATCGACAGTATGACGGTAAATTGTGAAAAAAAATGACAAAAGTCGCTGAAAGCCTTTGCATCCATTAAAAAAATATCCATGGATTTGACCTGTCCTGCTATATGGTACAACAAAATCCTTTTTCTCAACTCGTCTGCTGAACTTTACCAATCATTAATATTTTTAAGACCCTTCCTTCGTTCCAAGAAAACTTGCACTTTATTCCCAAAAATTTAAATATAAATACAAGTTGCTAAATCTTGTTACTATGACATTCACGCATCATATCCGTTGTTCTTTTAGCACTAAAAATAGGGTGGTAAATGTGTGTTGGTTGTGGGGGTTGTGTGTGCATACAACAGGTTTCTTTAAGATATTGATTGACACATCAGTATCTCAACTGACAGAAATCCACTCACTGGTAATGAATAACAATGCATTGTTTGCCCGTTATGTTTGTGGAACACCTACAGTAGGACTTGGCACTCCTAAGTTAAGAAGGATTCTGGGTAATATGCTACAGGTTTCATTACTTCCTGGTAGGAATTCTCTGTCTTATTGTAACTACTGTACTTACAGGTTTGTGCTAATTCCTGAGTTACAAGGCCATTGTAAGAAGCTGGTGAAGTGTTTCTTTAGGCTTGACATTAGAAAGTTTAGCTTCCTCTCCCACTGAGTTATCAAGATGGGGAATAGTCTGCTTGATTGGGTTGTTCACTTAAGTCTATTGCTTCAAGATAAACATTGACAAGTTCTATTGTGATGGTAGTAGAATCTGATTGTGATGGGCTTTGTTGGATTTTTGGATTGGTGTAAGCTTTGTTTTGGGTGTGGACTGTTGGACATTTTATGGGGCTTTAGCCCACCTTTGCCTTTTAACATGTTACTGTATGTTATGTTAATCTTTGTTGACATGTTGTTTCATTTAGTGTATACCGTTTAAGGGATGGCACTGAAATTTTGTCATACATTTCTCTTGCCTACATAGCAGATTGTATGGCATATTCCATGTTCAGTCATATCCTCACAATCTGCCAAAGTGGACACCGAACAAATTGTTCGGATATTCATAGAAATATTTGGCCTTGAGAATGGTTGAATGTTAGTGAATATTCATAAGAGGGCAACATCTGGTCCCGTTTACATCATTCGGTAACCTGTGCCACCTACATATTTGGTATATGTCATCATAATACCCACTCCCCGGTAGTACCCACTGCAGAGGTAGTTATGCAACACAGTAATGACTTGACTTCTTAAGGTTTCATTCTCGGCCTTCAGTTTACGACTACAGGAGTGCACACACTCACTCAACAACAATAGCACGAATAATGAGAGAGTACATGAATAAGTCATATTTATGGTAATGAAGTTTGTGTCTAAAATTGGGGTAGCATTTCTCTGCATCACGTCACAGGGCATTTTAATCATGGGCATCAAAATGCCCATTGTACACTAAGGGGTCCCCCACAAGCTAGGTTATCATATGTTCAGGGTCATCAGGAAACACTGTCCAGCTTAAATTCAAATATCCTCACACTAGAGCCCCCAAATGTTGTGCATTGTTGGGAGAGTATAAACAGAGACAAATCTGAAGGAGTGGAAATTGTTCTCAGATTGTAAACTTTGGGTTTCATCGATGAGGAAGTTGCGTAAAACTACATCGCTAAAACTTTTTGGGCACTAAATATATTGACAGAAAGTTAACTGAAGGAAACGAAAGGAAAAACAGTTATTGTAGAGCTCGAAATATCAATATTTTCAAACAAACGAATGATTTTGGCCGAACTTACATTTTCACTTTAGCCAGGTAGGCCTATCACTAATTTGGCCCATGCGCCCTGTCCAGGTATTAGACACCCTGTCAAGTAAACCCCCCTCCATCAGGGGTAAGAATGAACTAAGTGAGAGTCAAGAATATTGTATTCACAAAACACATACAATTCTAACAGGAGGTTCAATCGGTCGCAAATGACTGTTGCTACAGCATGGACATCGTTGAAAATACTAAAAATGTTGGCTATATTTACAAGGCCGTGGTCTCACTTTTCAGACCTGTTGTTTCATGTGTCATGAAAAAAAAAATTCAAATTTGTATTCTCTGAATTATCTTAATCGTAAAATTGTAGTCCTAATCGGTGTAAACTCTCCCCAACAAAGCTCAAATGTATGTTATAAACAAACAATAAGACAGAAAATTTTTGTAAGCTCGTTGCCCAGTTAGCTGCACTGGTTACTGATGCCAGGCGGGCAACCATGGGGACACAATCATGAACCCCTTATTGACCTACCGAGAAGAAAAGTCATTAAAATAGGCCTACATGCTTGTGATGTTGTTCCATACTCAAGCAAATAGTGCCTGGGAAATGCCAATTCTGGTGATCCAGGAGGCATTTCCATTCAGATGTTTCCTTAAGCACTTCGCACTATTGGTGGTGCCCTGCTTATGTACTGTTCTCCATTGCTTACCGAAGTCACAAAGGTGTCCTTCTTTGCCCAAACCCTTGATCCAGGCTTAAATTCTTATGCCAATTGGTCTGAAAGTTTATCCCCACCCTATCATCCCTCTCGACAAACCTTACTGTGTCCGCCATCACACTTTGTTTTGCATCACTTAACTCAACATGACATTGCTATTTTCTGAAACAAAATCGTCCCAAATGCCTTATGGCTAAGTCCAGCTTAGTTTCAGTTATTTTTGTTACTGTCATTACGGTCCTGTAATACAAAGTAATCAATTCCAACAGTTAAAATGTACCAAGTTGCACCTTGAGATTTTTTTTCTGAAAAAAAATAAACACTGCTCTTCACCCTTGGGCCACTACTCTGCATCAGTAGCTCTTGGCAATCTAAAATCCTCCCTCTCTTCCCAGGCAAACCCGGGATTCACCACTGCGACGATACATCTGGCTTAAAGCCTAAAATTGTTGAACATATAGTCTGTATATAAGCACCCAGTCACTGAAATGGTAAGCAAGTTGTGCCTATAGCCCAATCTATCATATCAGTTCTTTCTTTGAAGAGCCAAATGGCTGTCCAAGAGCCCCACGTAGGTTCGTGTCCAGGGCCTGACCATTCGTAAATCCGGCCCTGCATGCTACTGCTACAGTTGCATCGGAACAGTGGAACCACTTCGCGGGGAGTGTCACTCTATTTTCCACAAAATTGAATATGATATAATATGTGTACATGCATAGTTTATGTGCGCAGTCAATATACTACAATGTTGTAAAGGATGTGGATCTTCATTTTTGGGGGTAAATAGCCAAAAGATTTTGCATGAGAGCATGAATAATTAAAAAAGACTAAAAATTGCGATCATTTCCAATGTTGATGACTCGAGTCAATTTCATTCAAGTCAAGTCACAAGTCATTTCTCTGTAAGTCAAGTCAAGTCACGAGTAAGTACTCATTTTCCAAATTCGTCAAGTCAAGTCGCAAGTCAAGTTCCCTTCAAGTCAAATTCAAGTCACAAGTCAAAAAAATGGGACTCGGAGTCGACTCAAGTCGCAAGTCATGGACTCAGTCAACAACTCTGGGTGAGACAAAAACTAGGAAATTGCTTGTAAATTTATGCTTTTCTTCGTAATGCAAATGATGGATACCTTCCAGACTTGATATAGGTTTGACATATTGAGAAGAAAAATTCTTTTGTTGTCAGAGGAGGTCAAAAGTCACCAGAGATCAAAATCTGAAAAGTTAAAATTTTCTTTCTCAAGATAGGAGCCCATAGTTGTTTTCATAATCATGTGGATGCATTATTGTCAGTACAGTTGATGAACCTATTGTGTTTAACAGAGCTCAAAGGTTACCTGAGATCATTGGAGATCAAGTAGTGAAAACCTTGCAAACATATTTTAAGAGGGATCTGGTGCAGCTCATACTTGGCATAAGGGTGCCCCCATATTGAGAAAAAGGACTATATGGCTTTGTGTAGGTTAAAGATCCTTTGGGGTCACCATAGGTCAAATGGTGTAAACTTCATTTGGTGTAACTAATCAACCAGGTCTTTTTCACTGTGATGTTCATATTACAGAAAAGACACAGAAAATTACAGACACTATTCTATTTCAATGTCAACCAACGTCTCTTTTTGATTGCTTGCCAAAGGCAGGCAAAGAATCTATGCGATGGTTATGTCGTGTGTTTGTGTGTGTATGTATTTTTGACGCCTGCTTGTAAACATGATATCTCTAGAAGGGTAACTCCGAGGGATCTTATACTTAGTATGTTGATTGCCCATTTTGAGTAGATGATCCCTTTTGTTTTTTGAAGAGGTCAAAGGTCATTTGTGGTCACCAGAGGTAAAAAGGTCAAAATCTTCTAAACTATTTCTTAAGAAGGGTACCTGTAAGGGATCTCATACTTAGCATGTAGATTGCCCATATTGAGTAGATAATCCCTTTAGTTTTAAAAGGTCAAAGGTCATTTGGGGTCACTAGTGGTCACAAGGTCAAAACCTTGTTAATAAGATATCTCTCGTAGGGTAACTGTGAGGATTCTCATACTTAGAATGGGATTGCCCATATTGAGTAGATGATCCCTGTGGTTTTTTGTGGAGGTCAAAGGTCATTTGGGCTCACCAGAGGTAAAAAATCAAACTCAACCAATGACTGAAAGAAATGGGACATCTTGCAGAGATGCCAAGTATCTAAATTTTAGGTGATAGTATTAAGATTTTTATCCTTAATTCTGCCATTATGAAAACCTGCAGCAAATACCGAGTTTTAATATTGCAGAATCTCTGCCCACAAAGCAGAGGACAGATGTGAAAGTTCACTAGCTTATTTGATTGATAGCCCACGACCTTATAGGGACGTCCATGTGAGCATGCATCAATTGTAAATTGGAATTAATTAAAATTAAAAGTTACTGACCATTTGGATCAGATACCCTTGAGCATGCATGAAGTGTGTATGCTTAATTGAATAAAACAAATTGTACTGTAACTGTATACTGTCTGTGTTGATATCCATTGAATTGCCTATTTAGCCAATGTGTTTCTTCAGAGCAATTTATTTATGCTTAAGTGGGTTAACACAAGATGTGCACAGAGCAGGTCTGTGCAACTTTGGTGAAACTTGTGAGATGAAGTACAGTAAACATTTACTGCCAACAACTTTGAAGACCATGTAGCAGTGGCCAGAGATACAGGCAAACTTCACATTAGCTAAAAAACACTTGTATGGTACAGTATGCTCATGGCTGAGTTTCATTTCGTTCAGCAAGGAGCCAGCATGCCCATTGGGCTTTTGTTTAAGGGGAGGTGAAAAATTTTAGGTCACAAGGTTTTAAAGGTTTTGAATTATTAACATATCTCAAGTAGGATTACTGTGTGGGATCTCATGCTTGTCATGTAGGCGACTCATGCTTGTTACAATATATCACATGGCAAGGAAACACTAAGCCTTTTGGCTTTCTAGTTATTGAATATTTAAGAAACTCTACTGAATTAGAATCTATATTAAAACCATAAAACGAGCAAATAAACACCTTTTGTATAACTTGTATGTTGCTTGTCATGTATGACCTTCAGGTATTGATTTCAGATGCTATAAAGCAGGGATCCTTGTAACGACAAGTCTTTATAAACTTGAGACAATATCTACTGTTGGTCTTTTTCGTTTCGATTATAAGAGTTAGATGGGATTTTATGACACACCAACATGATTGTGTTATATAGTGTCACCTAGAAAAGAAAAAGGTGCAATGTTGGGGTACAATTAACTAAAAAATGTTGGGGTCAAATTCCACTTAGGTCCAGGCAAATGCGGGAGTCATGTCAAAAATTTCTGTCTGCTAAAATAAAGTTTTCAGGTCTGGCACAGCGTAGTACTTTTGGCGAATGTGGGACGATATGATAAGAGAAACCTATGCATTTGTGGTGGCGTGTGTGTATGTGCGTATGCGCGTATGCATGTATGTGTTTGGACACTGCTGGTGAACATGATATCTCAAGAAGGGAAACTGACAGTTTTCAAACTTGGTACATAGATGCACCATATTCTCAACCTCAGTACATAGATGCCCCATATCAAGAGAAAGAACCCTATTGTTTATGGTGGGGTCAAAGGTCATCTGGGGTCAAACTGAAAACCTTGTTAATACAGTATCTTGAGGTAGGAAGCTTGAAAAAATTTATACTCGGTAGTGTTATCGTAAGAGGAAGAACTTTATTGTTTTTTGCGGGGTCAAAGGTCATCTGGGGTCACCGGGGTCATACTCTGAAAACTTAACACGATATCTGGAGGTAAAATGCTTGGATGAACTTCAAAGTATGTAGAAGTGTTGTGGTAAGAGGAAGAATCCTATTGTTTTTGGCAGGGGTCAAAGGTCATCGGGGGTCACCATTGGTCAAACTCTGAAAACCTTTTTAACACAATATCTCGAATGAGGAAGCTTGGATGAATTTCATACTTAGTATGTAGATGTGTAATGGTAAGAGAAAGAACCCTATTATTTTTGGTGGGGGTCAAAGGTCATCTAGGGTCACCTGGGGTCAAACTCTGAAAACTTGTTAACACAATATCTCGAGGTAGGTAGCTTGGATGGATTTCATTTTCAGTATGTAGATGTGTTATAGTGAGAGAAAGAACCCTATTGTTTTTGGTGGGGGTCAAAGTTTATCTGGGATTACCGGGGGTCAAACTCTGAAAACCTTGTTAATATGATCTCGAGTTAGGAAACTTTGATGGAATTTCATACTTAGTAGGTAGATGCTTTATAGTAAGAGAAAGTATCCTGTTGTTTTTGGTGAGGTTCAAAGGTCACCTGGGGTATGTCACTGGGGGTCAAACTCTTGACAACTTTGTTAATACCATATCTTGATGTAGAAATTTCATACTTTGTATGTAGATAGCATTATAGTAAGACAAAGAATCCTGTAGTTTTTGGTGGAGGTCAAAGGTCATGTGGGGTCACTGTTGGTCAAACTATGAAAACCTTGTTAACATGATACCTCAAGACAGGAAACTTACTTAGTATACATACTTAGTATGCAAATGTGTTATGGTGGAGGTCAAAGGTCATCTGGAGTCACTGGGGGTCAAACATTGAAAACCAAGATCTTTTTTGGGGATTATCAGTGGTCAAAAAGGAAAACTTCTTAAGAATTCCCAAGATCTACTATATCTGGGTCTTCACAGGTTAAAAAGGGAAATTTTCTAAGAATTCCCAAGATCATCACCTATAGTCACCTCAGGTCATAAAGCAAAAGTTCCTACAATAAACGTGTTCGGAAATTCGGTGCTCCGGCCAGGTCACCCAGTCAAGGTGTACCATGGCAACTTGCATGTGTATAGATAGTAAGGACGGAGGATACCCTGACTAGTGTAAAACACTCAAGTACACTGTTAGCATGGTACACTTCACCTTTGACCCACTTCCATAATGCATTGCGCTGAAACATTTCCGAAAACGTCTATTCCCAAGAAGTTAATTTGGGGTTACCATAGGTCAAAAAGCAAAATTTCCAGATTGTCATCTGGGGTCTTCTAAGGGTCAAAACAAAATTTCCCAAGAATTCCCAAGCTCAAATATGAACACAAAACTGTATTTTTCCAATATGTTAAGATAGCATTTGACCGTAACTAAAAGTAATGGGCTAACATGGCATTATTTGTAATAAAACATGCACATCATAGAAACCTCAGTGCATTTTTGCATTCTGGTTCTGAAATTTGCTGTGCCGGTGTCATATTAGGATGGCAATACATCTTCTTCCTAGCATGATAAACCAAAGAGAAGTGGTAATTTTTGGCCATTTTTGATCATTTATCAAGGTGTATTTAGAGGCCTACATTCTCTTTGGAGCCTCAATCCTTGGATAATGTGGTTACATTACATGGTAGTGAGTTTAAATTAGCTTTATCTGGAGGGGCATGCTCACCAACTTAAATGAAAAGCCTCAAGGCAAAAGCCTGCGTGAGACAAGTTTTCACTTACTAATGTTGACAGCTATTCTTAGGCATTGTTAGTATTTCTAGTAGTTACCAGTGTCCAGAGTGTCCACTGTTTACAAAATTAATGTACTGTGATGGCCAGTTCCCAGACAGCTAGCTTATCCTTGAGTATCTGATTCCTTGCCAAAGGCAGGCAAGATTTGTCATGTTGAGAGGAAGAACACAATGATTTTTGGTGGAGGTTAAAGGTCATTTGAGGTCACCAGCTGTTAAACTGCAAAGACCTTGTAAATGGCTTGTAAACACGATATCTTGAGCTGGGAATGACCAACACTTTTCATATTTGGTGTATAGATTTGTCATGTTGAGAGGAAGAGCCCTATTCTTTTGGTGGAGGTCAAAAGTCATTTGAGGTCACCAGAGGTCAAATGCCAAAAAACCTTGGAAACACGATATCAGAAGAAAGCAATGACTGACACTTTTCATATTTGGTGTAAAGATTTGTCGTGTTGAAAGAGAACCCTATTGTTTTTGGTGGAGGTCAAACATTATTTGAGGTCACTGGAGGTTAAACTGCAAAAACCTTGGAATTGCAGAGATACCAACTAGTACGGTTTTCCCGTATTTTGTACGGATTTTGGTAGGAAATACAGGAATACGCTTTGCCAGGTTAAAATACGGAAATAGGATTGCTAAAAATACGGAAACTAGATCTCTAAAAATAATGATGTAAATAAAAGTGCGATTGGAGTCGGAGACTATACAGCAGACATCACGATATCACGACCCGGACCTGCTGCCTGTAGTGCACAGTTACCAATACGCTCATTGGTCTGTTTATGGCCAGCTCCCGAATGTGACCAATTATCTTCAGCGATACTGACTTTGACTCAGTTTCGTTACTGGTATACACCGGAGACACACATAGACGTGTACTGCTAGTGCTAGTGCAGCTAGCTGTATAATTACAATTTATGTACGCGTATCACGATGGACTTGGAGAAATATGCCACACATGGGACTGCTTATTCTGGATTAGGCCATCATTGTTTGTTTCAAAAACAACGAAATGATGGCCTACTTGGCCGCCCAAGCCAAGGAAACAAACATTCAATCCCCAGTACACCAAAAGTTGATATTTCATCATTGAAAGTAGTCAAAATGCAAGCTCAGCTTTGGCTCAGCATTGCAAAGCTGTAATGTTAGGCTTAGCCTAACGAGTAACGTAAGTTAGCTTACCTGGCTATAATCTAGGCTAGGCCTAGGCTGTACTGTACTTGAAGTGTTTTAACCTGTTTTGTTTGAACATGAATTGTTTGAAGAAAATACGCTTTTGATGTCCAGAATACTCTTTTTTGATGGGAAAAATACTGGAAACCACATTTGAAAGTTGGCATCTCTGTAAATGGCTTGTAAACACCATATCTCAAGATAGGGATGACCAACACTTTTTATATGTGATATATAGATTTGTCATATTGAGAGGAAGAACCCTATTGTTTTTGGTGGAGTTTAACGGTCATTTGAGGTCACCAGAGATCAAAAGCAGAAAACCTTGTAAACACAACATTTCGAGATAGCAATAACCGACACTTTGCATATGTGGTATATAGATTTATCATGTTGAGAAAAACCCTATTGTTTTTGGTGGAGGTCAAAGGTTATTTGAGGTCATCAGAGGTAAAAAACCCTGTAAACACGATACCTCAAGATAGCAATGACTGAAACTTTTCATATTTGGTATATAGATTTGCCATGTTGAGAGAAAGAACCCTATTTTTTGGTGGTCAAAGGTCATATAGGTCACTGGAGGTTAAACTGCAAAAACCTTGTAAATGGCTTGTAAGCTTGATATCTCCAGATAGGAATGACCAATACTTTTCATATTTGATATAGATTTGTTGTGTAGAGAGGAAGAACCCCATTGTTTCTGGTGGAGATCAAAGGTCATCTGGGGTCATAGGGAGTCAAATACTGAAAACCATGTTAACAAAATATCGCAAGGTAAGAAGCTTGGATAGATTTCATACCTAGTATGTGCATGCTTTATAGTGAGAAGAATCATGTTATCTTTGGTGGAGGTCAAAGGTCATCTGGGGTCACCAGCGGTCAAAGTCTGAGAACCCTCTTAAAGGTCTGTTGCAATGTAAATGTGATGCTTGCCTGT
Organism: Holothuria glaberrima; assembly: GCA_009936505.3. Taxonomy (NCBI): domain Eukaryota; kingdom Metazoa; phylum Echinodermata; class Holothuroidea; order Aspidochirotida; family Holothuriidae; genus Holothuria; species Holothuria glaberrima. Next base: position 17,327 of record WURT03616868.1, read on the forward strand.
TTGGTGTAAAAAGCATTAAAAATGATAATGATAGCAATAATTGCCATTAAAATCCATCAAATATTGACCATTTACATGACAATTACTGTTTTTCACCTACATCATGAATAAACATGACCTACTTATGCAAATTTATGACATTCAGAGAGGGATGTGGCAACTTGGTGTTATGTTATCCTTTGTTAGTTTAGCCTTCATTCCAAGGACAGCTGTAATTTTGGGATACCCGAGTAGCTATTTAGTTCTTTGGAAATATCCAAATAAATACCAAACTAGAATCTAGCTATTAAGTAATTAATAGATAATTTATAAAGGATTAACAAAAGAAATACAGACACTGTGCAACACTCCACATCATATTTTTGCATAGCAAATGAATAATTCCCACAAATGGTCAAACTTTAAAGAGAAATATCTTGAGAACGGTAAAAGATATTCAATTCCAATAGATTTTTTAACAGGGGATCTTAATCCAGCTTTGTTGAGTAGAACAACTGAATTTATTACGTGTCCACAGACCTTTAACATGATTTCTCAATGTAGGAAGCTTGGATAAATTTCATATTTGGTACATTGGTACAGTGATGCTTCATGGTTGGAGGGAGAATCGTTTTGTTTTGGGGAGGTCAAAGGCCATCTGGGGTCATTAGAGGTCAAAAAGCAAAATTTCTGAAGAATTCCCAAGAAAATCTCAACATTTTCTATGGCAAGGAATCACTAAGCCTTTGGGCTTTCTGGTTTTAGTATCTATTCCACAGCTTTGTGAGGACATTGCAGACAGTGGGGTCCATGTTCATCCAGGATGTTGCTATTTGGCTCATCTCCACTTGTTTCCCTGGTCTAGCTAGAGTGGTGTTGAAGAGATAGGATCCTTGCTCACTCAAGGCTGTGTGTCAACCAGGAAATAAACATCAGGGAATCAATGTTAGAATTTGGAATAATTTCCATTTCAAAAGTACACAAATCAGCACTTCTAAGATGTGGATGATGTATTAAATTTTCATTCAGTACTTTGTTTTTTGTACCAATTTCATGGTGGCAGGAGGGAGAGAGGGAGGGAGGAGGAAACACATTTGATATCTTCCCCCACTGGTCATGTCCCTGCCCTACACAAACTGGTCACATTTATGCAGTGTGACTCTGACTTCTGATCCCTGCCCTTATGGGCAGCGTTTAATAAGGGGATGAACTAGCTATAGAGATTTTTCCCTGACACGGTCCAACTGCTAGGTGAACAGTGTTTATTGTGCCAGACAGCACAACATGAGTTTAGGTATATATTAAGTGTGGGCCATAATTGTGTTCAAAATGAATCAAAAACTGAACAGGTAACATCAGAATGGTTGAGTGATGGCAGTAACTCTGCTGTAGTTAAATTGATGCCTTTCGCATAGTATTAAGTAAAAAAAAAAGTTAATTCCCAAGTTACAAAAGAATAAAAGATGTTGCCCAACATTCACATATGTCAAGCCCCTGAATCACACGTAGCAATCACCCAAATTAAACCTACATTTACCGAAATTATCTCAAGTATTCCCACTTAAGGACATAGCAAAAGATAGGTTGATTATCTTTCAAACATAGTTTCATCTTTGTTCTTGCTTATTTCTATTCGTTTAGAAAACAATGGAGAGTCTTTGATTCTTTGACAGGGACACCTTGAAACATATTTTCCACTCCATGAATTGAAATGCTGTGTCTGTCTCAAGTATCCCTGACCCCTGGGTAACTCGATGGTTATAAGTTATAAAACAAATGTGTGCCACAGTTAAAAAAGAACAAATGAAATTGTCTGACAAATACCTATAACTACAATATGACAAACCTCTAAATTATGTGTAAAAATGACCCAGGTTAAGTCTGCAATTTTTTGTGCTTCATTAAAAATAGACGTCTGAAACTGTCTCAATTACTCCCACTTAACAGAACAAACTGAAGTCTTGTCTGAATTCAGGGCTGTTGGAGGTTTTATTGGTTTCCTGCAGTGGTAGGTAGCTGGTAGGACTTTCTTTTAGGGAGCACTTTGTGCTTAAATTGTGTCAATTTGAAACTCTGGAAAGTCTGGAAGAAGTACTTAAAATTATTATCAGAGGCAAGGAGTCACAAAGCCTTTTGGCTGTCTGGTTAAGATACTAGCATTTTAAATTATATCCATGTATACCTGTTACATTACAGTTCCACGTAAATGTGCAAAAGATATTCCAGATGTTCATGTTAGGCCTAATGTATGTATCATGCATACTGTATGTACAGGTCTATATACAAATGCTGTTTCCCCTCAGGAAAAAAATGTTAGAATGGTGTCCAATTTTCAGCTTGGAAATCTGTCAAAAAAAATTTTAGAAAGTAGGTAAAAAGTATATGTATAGAATAAATGTAAAATTAATGGTGTTGAGTGAAGCTAGAGAATAGAATAAATGTAAAATTAATGGTGTTGAGTGAAGCTAGAGCTAAGGAAGCATAAGAGCTCTGGCAGAAATTTGCAAGCACTAGATACTGTAGCTAGTGATGAAATTTTTATTCTAAAAGACATGCACACTTTCTTCTCCCAGAGGTTTGATCAAATTTGGCATAGACAAGGAAATTATTTTAGAAGGGTTCATAGAGAGAGATGCAAAAAATTAGAGGTGTAGGTTATGGGAGATCAAGGCTTTCCCCAGTGCCTTTTTCAATGTGATCAACCTCTTCTGATCCTTAGCATTATGCTTACATTATGATTTTCATTCACATGCCTCGATTGTTCTCAACAGTACAGAACTAGGATATGTCCTGTAGATACACTGTAACTAAACTGTTGTAAATACAGTAGACTGTATTCAACATGAGTCAACACTGTGTTTAATGTGCAAGCAGTGCACTGTACAACTATAGTGCTGTAACACTAGTACAGTAATATACTGTAAGCTGTATACTACAGGTAAGAACACATACACATGCCGTGTTCCCACAAACTCCCCTATGTCCTGGGCAAGTCAAAATTGGGTTAATGTCTCAACCACAAATAAGCTCTGCAAA
>WURT03616979.1:0-20341 GCA_009936505.3 Holothuria glaberrima
ATGAATCATCAACCATGAAAATCGGTTCATATTTAGTGAAGTTATGCACGGAAATAAAATTCAACAATGCCAGACCAACGTCCGTCGGACTGTGAATATCTGATCTTTGCGGTTTAAAAATCGGCCAAGTCGTGACGCTATCGGCCAAGTCATGACGCCCAGTTTCAAGGGGCGGATTTTTCTAATGAAGGGTCCAGAGTAGAGGCCAAAAAAACGGACCATAACTGGTGTTTGTCAATGTAGGGGTAACATCAATGATGTGTTACCCTAGGGCCTTGGTGTGTTACCTAAAAGAGATAACGGGGAACGAACATTCTTTAAAATATGGGAAAAGAACGAGTTGTCTGAACTGATCCACCAGACACGCAACCCCGTTCGGCCTAATGAACTGACAGAGTACAGATTGCAAAAGGAGGATCATGGTCCATTAAGGATACCAAAAATACAGCTGATTGTTACATGGATAATCTCTCCTTAGTCAGAGCCTGTTTTGGAAGGAAATGTACTATGGTTCAAATGGTGCGGCGGACATTTTTCTTCTCTCCCCGACATAAGATTACCCTTTCCCTTTCCTCACCCTCCCCTCTGAAGATTCCAGTGTGTGACAAGGTTTCTGGTTGTCGGTATAACATGCAAATCGGTAACCTAGCCAGAGAATGAAATCCTGAAGGGGTGCAGAGTCGTTTTGACGAGGGACAAACTTGCCGTGAAAAGTTCATGAGATTCCCCCTTTCATCTAATTTTCCCCCGATTGGCAGAAAAGTTGATCATGAGCGCCGCCATATTGCCTATTTTACCCACAACTCCAAAAGCTCTTTGTGTACATTATAGGCAGTGGCGAATGAGTTTTTTAACCCCCTTGAAAAATTTGCCGATCTAATTGATCTAATGTAATGGAATTAAACGTATATTCGGTGGGTGTATTGTCATAGCTGCCGAAAAGCTACGTTCTAACTGGTGGTTCACTAGGTCGTTTTTGAGAAAGACTCAAGACCTTGAGTGGTCTTCGCTCTTGGCAAACCTTGTTTTTGTTAGGCTGGCAAGTCTTTACAATGTGTTGAATAACTTTCCTCAAGTCGGGAGGACTTTGGTTTTCCCCACTCAGATGGGAGAATCTCCCGGACTGGTAAAGGAGAAAGCTGTCAGAGTAATTTTTACAAACAACTGCCCGGCAAATGTATTTTGCAACTCCAGTAGCTGCAAACCAGATCTCATGGCTGGTACGCACAGGGCGGACTTGTAGTGAGAGCGTCCTCGTACTCTCAGTTTTGCACATTTTTGTGTACTCGTACTTATGAGAATTAATTTGTACTCGTACTCACAGATTTTAAAAGCTATACATAAGAGCCAGTGAAAAATGTTGTACTCATGAAAAAAGACATCTCCTCGTACTCGTGCTCACAACACAGACACTGCACTTGTACACGTACTCATGACATTGCAGTCGCACTACAAGTCTGCCCAGGGTTCGTTAAGGCCTTCATTTCTGACTGACTGTTGCAGTTTCAAAAAAGTATAGGAATGAATTTAACGGTGCAAATTTAACGGTTGTTGACACAGGTGTGCAATGTGCCAAAATATTTCTCGATGAACAGTTCTGCTTCACTACTTTTCTCGAAAAAAAGAAACATTTTCTAAATTAGAGTTTTGGTGTATGCGTATTGGCTGAATTACATTTCTCGACAAGCAAGTTTTCCATGAAATATTTCACAACAGAATAAAAGATAGACCCTGTGCAAAAAATCTCTAAAAAATGGTTTCTGTATAATATTTTTTTACTTAAAGACAGTCATGCTAAAATATATTTTTAGAAATGCAACTTTGCTTTAATACATTGCTCCTAATACAGTAGCAAACAAACTTTTACATTGGCACTGTTACGGGCTATCGTACTTACGATTGTTAGTCAAGATCAATTGAGGAAAGTTCCAGATATTTTAAGGTTGGTGTTCTTTGGATTGTTTTTTATTAATATGTAAGTAGCTTTAAGTTTGGAATTGTACCTTGACTTTTTCAGACTCTTGGAAATGGGAAGATCATGTTAACGTGACTTACCTGAACTGGCATCCTGGTGAACCAAACAACAGCGGTGGTGAACACTGTGGCGAATTACTATCCCAGGGTAATGACACTGCGCTGTGGAATGATGTGCCGTGCAACGAGTCGCGTAGTTTTATTTGCGAAAAGGATTTAAAAGCAGGCACCTGAATTACCTTTTCTACTCAGTTGGCACGGTGTTTCGGCACACTGCCGGGACTCTTGTAGCCTACCAAGTCATATTTATTGTACAAAACTAAAGTGAGAATGAAGACACGAGAAGATGTGTACCATCTGTGGGAGTGTGGTGGATATGTGATCCAAGTATTTGATGATTCAGTCAAATTCCAGATTCAACCAGATTCAACCGGATTTAAACTAGATGTTGCTGGACTGCAAAGCTGGGTCTATGTTCTGCCGCTAAATCAGTAATGTTCTTTGTAGTTTAGTCAAGGAGAAGGGAAATGCTTATTGAACAAGTAACCAGAGTTGTTACCTCGAGTCGCTGACTTGGACTAGAGTCAAACTCGAGTCGCACGTTGTCTTGACTTGACTTGACTTGACTTGAAGACAAATGACTTGCGACTTGACTTCACTTGAACATATTTGACTTGGCGACAATAAATGAAAAAAGTTGTCGCTGTGTGTAGCATGAACTTTTTACCACAAAATTAAGTAACAACAGATTGCAAACTTTTCCTTCATTTTTTCGAGATTGTATTGTGTCGCGAGTGAGACGGATACTAAAAAGACACTAAAGGGTTTAAGAAGGACAGCTGTAATGTAGAACTATAATTAAACTAATCACCCAATCCCATATAGTTTAGGTCTTACTTGCAAGGCTCGCCCGTTATTATAAACACTCGTCACGTTTAAGGTGAGTGTACACCAGTGCTTCCCAATCGTTTTCGGCTCATCGCCCCTTTCACCAGGGAGTTATCTTTGCTTGCCCAGAATGGTACTGAGAAAACTCACTCCCCTCATGCTTCAAATATAAATGAAGATAAAAGAACACCTTATGTCCATAAAATATGAGTGACAAGAAAATGAAACCACATGGTTTGAAAATGAAGGGTATTAAATAGGTCTTTGTATGTGTGGATCAAGGGAATAAAAATCGATGGGGGTTCACTACGTGATGGCGAAGCCAAACTTACGATCGTCGAAGTAGTGATGACCTAATGAGCTGTAAGCGTCCTCCTCAAGAAAAAGCGCCCCAAATGACACGATGTAAAATGCAACTTCCTGGCATCTGTCAATCATGTTCACTGAAACCTGGCGGTTAACCGTCGTTACAAATGGGTGAAAGCTATTGATAATGTTGCTGTTAATACACCTTTTTCTAAATAACAGTTACAATGAATTGTGGAATGAGTTTGGTACGCATCGTTTTTGGCCATAATAAATTGCCATTGACGAAGACGACGTACTACGGAGTGCCAAATGGTTCAAAATATCCAAACTTAACATCGAACTATCCAAACTGACATAAAAATATCCAAACTAATACTTACATATCCAAAAAAACATCAAACTATCCAAACTTAACCAAAATGAAATGATTGGAACCTGCTTGCTAACTTCAATCTGTTTTGACACACTTGGCTTCTTTTTCGGCGTGCCAAGTGATTCATATATCGAACTCAACATCGACATGTCGAAATCACTGATCTCTGATCTCTAACATACTGGATAGCGCATTGCCTATCCTAGCCCGTACACCCAGTTGAAGCTAGCCACTCCCATATTTACGCTGCCTGTAACAAAGCAGTGCGCACATTGGTGTGCAGTTTGAACAATTATGTTTGCTTTCGGCTACGAAAGTAATCGCATTGGAGGGGACATTTTAAAGAAGAGGAAGGGGGAGGACGGGAGGGGGACGTTTACCAGGGAAGTTGGGAGATATTTTTAAACTGTCAGCATTAGAATACAACACTGAACTATCTCAATCCGTGCGTTAAATTCATAACTGTGGGGAAAGCTAGGTATTTTCGATGTCTCCACATCAGAAGACCGAAAATACGACGGCAGAATGGTTCACCCCCCCCCCTCTTAAATTGGAACATATACACGGGAAACGTGGGAGAGATGTGGAGAGAGTCATGGACAGGACATGCAATCTGATGGATGGATGGGCAAGATGTAGAAAACTTGGACCAAGTGCATGCAGTAAACCGGCATAACGTTGGCTGGCCCATCTCAGAATGGACTCGGACATACCAGGTTGGGGCTCGGCCACATGATTTATGTCTGGGTATTATGAGCTTTTAGTCATACATAATCATGGGTTAGAATAAACAGTTATAATTAGACCTATGTGGCGGTATTATGCTGGTTATGTTTGGGCAGATGGTCTTGTTTAGATCGGTCTGACTACGTCTGATCGGGCCCGTGTACTAGCTTTATTATGCAATTCTGCTTATTGGGAACAACGAGAGCACCGTTCTGTGACCAATTGAACGGGCGTTACATTCTAACTTTCAGGTCCCAACAAGAGCCTATTGGGTTAATCTTAGCAGTCTGTGGGTTGTTTGGGCCCGCGTTTCGTATAGGATAAAAATGGCCGGGCCACACCATACTTGTGTAGCCAGGGCTATATGGGTGAATGAGGAGAAACTAAGCCGCTGAATGAGGATGGCCCGTGTTGGCCTATAGGGCCTCCGTACGAGGTTTAACGTGTTGGGCCGTATAATGCGGCAGTAATGATCGAGAGCTGGCCTCTATGGTACGTGGACGGAATTGTGAGAATTAACCTAGGCATTTTAAGAAGATGCATATTTGCTTTTCATAAGTTAGGAAGAAAAACAAACAAATCAAGCTGCAGGCTACATTCATTTTACATTCATTTTTTCTAAGTGGGATTCATATAGCCCACTTAGGGGCCCATACGCTATAAAGCATCACCCACATATACCTTGATGTAATGATGGTAGTGGCCTAAATCGACTAATGGACTCTGTATATATATATATATGTATATATATATATGTATATATATATGTATGTATATATAAAAGTGTGTGTGTATACATACATATAAAAAATAGGTCTAGTATGGTAGATCGAATTTAGAATATGTAGGTCGAAAGTGTAGATAGTTTCGATCTAAATTTAAACCAATTCTAAGATAGAGCATTGCCCTTATCATAGAAGGAAAGGTTGGAAGAAATACCAGGGAGAAAAATTGAACCGCACCGAGGGTCTGAACCCGCCATCAGCTGCTTTTCTGACAGTGTCTTTAACCACTACGCTATCGCGGCTCGTGATTTTCAGACGAGACAACATGCTACAACTACCGAACTTGACTCAATTTTTTCTAAGACGCTGCCCGGAAAGCAGCTGATGGCGGGTTCAAACCATCGGTGCGGTTCAATTTTTCTCTGGAATTTTCTACTGGGGTTGAAATTTCTGGGACGGAAATCTTTTAGGGTGAGGCTTCGCCCCTTCCCCCGGCTGGCTACGGGCTTGCTCGGTGTTCTGTCTAATAAGAAGTATCACGAGTGTACACAGTGTGATCCTGTCGTATTGACGAAAGAGCCATATTCTGGGAAGTGGCCAGATAGCGGAACAGTGGCTTCAAAAGTCTTGCCGTAAGCGCTATCCAGTTATATAAGGAGATAAGTGGTCTAATCAGAGATGTTGAGTTCGATATATGAACCATATGGCGCACCATTATACAGTTAAGAGTATCCAAACAGACTTGAAGTTAGCTCGCTTATTTCAATCATCTCAATGTTAACTTTGGTTACTTCGATGTCAGTTAGGATAGTTCGATGTTAGTTTGGATAAGTCGATAATAAACTTCGATATGTCGATGTCAGTTTGGATAGTTCGATGTTTATTTTCGATAGTTCGATGTTAAGTTTGGATATTTTGAACCATTTGGCACTCCGTAAGGTACCTCAGAATGCTATCCCATAATCCTTTCTACTTTTTAGTAGGAAAAGGTCTCTAGTTCAGCTATTGTTTAATGTATGCTAAGAACCAGAGGCGCATGCATCTCATTTACAGGTATGATAAAAGAGCACCACTTTGGCAATCTTTTACGGGACTTATTTCTTTCAAATTTTTTCGATTGTGTGTGTGTGTGTTTTTTTATTATTATTTTCTCAACGATCCGACGATTTTTTCCGGCTTACCAATGACAAGGGAAGAAAAGCTTATTAAAAAACTAATTCCTTAATAAAAGAAATAATGGTAGTTTTGCAGGGCCTTAATTTGATTTCGTCTTCACTGTTTTAAGACAGGAAGTGCCCTTCATATTAAAGGGGCTCATTGAGTTGATATCGACTATTTTTGTGACTATTTTTGTGACTATTTTGAAGGAAAACATTGCATGACAATTAGCCTCATTACTCATGCATCACTTCCTACAGTTACTGAAAATGTGAGAAATTGTAGTTTTTGTGGACAGGAATTGCATATGATTTATACCTTATGGTAAAAATTGTCTGGTCACAAATTTGAAATGAATGCTTTTAGTCATTAATCACCCTATCATTTGCCATTTCAATTGCTGTCAAATGTACAGAATCTCTTAGTTTGACCATTTAGCATCAAGATTTGAGTAAATCTCAACAGTTGTGAAAAAAATCATGAATTTTGTGAACTAACTCAATGAGCCCCTTTAAAGTTGAATACGATTTTTTGAAGAATCGCGAAAAATTAAATGGTTTCTTTGTCGACTCGGAAAATGGGTTGCTATTCTTCCTCTGAGCGTGAAGCTTCTACCTGGAGCAAGTATTGGCTCCATGATCTAAGCTGATCTAAAAACGCTATAGAAAGAACGAAATTTCAATAAAGGGAAAAGGCAATAGCCCCAAGTTTATTTAGAAGAAAAAAAGCTAAATCTTACAGATCTCCTCTTATTTCTTTTACAAGTATATATCATAATGTTCTTGTATAAAATCATTGAATATTGAAGATAAACCAAAGAGTTATTCAGCATAAATTAACGAAATAAGTAACAAAAATATTGTCACATGTCTGATAGGAGCCATTCCTGAACTAGTGTGACGGGGCTAACTGATGCAAATTGAGGCGACTGCATTTTCCCTTAAACAACTAGAATTAGTAAGAATAAGAGATAGGTCAGACTTGCAACTCCGGGGATTCCCTTGTTGTTTTGCTTTTGTTGGGTGGTTGATTTGCTTCTTTGTTTCCTTTCCTTTGCTATTTGTTTTTCATAAAAGTTATGTTTTAAGAGTGTGGACAATGAACATGTAGAGTGTTTTTTATCTCATCTCCTTACATGCAATGTGCAGGAAATGGGATACTGTACTTCACTTAACATCAGAAATGTGAAGCTGTGTTGGAGTAACTACGTGTTTATGTGAGCAAAAACGTGGATCGTAAATACCTCATACATTGTAAACTATGTGTTTACGTGAGCAAAAACTTGGATCGTAAATACTTCATACATTGTAAACTCAAACAAGTTTATACTTGTTGGGTATATGTACCTACATGATAACAAAATCTTGTGCTTACTTCATTGATGACGTCATAGGTCAACGGTGAGAGGTGAAAGGTCAAATCAGAATCTTTTTTTTTTTTGCTTGCCAGTTTGTGATAGAAAGTCATTAAACTACATCATCTTTGGAGAAAAAGGAGGAAGAGGGTGAAGGTCAAAAGACAAATGAACTTCAAAGGTGAAACTGGCCTAGATTTTGCTGTCAAAAAAGTGTGTCGCAAACGTTTCCTTAAACCGTTATTCCTTTCAAATTCAAACTTAGTGGGTAGGTATATAAGTGACCATACAAACTTCTACATGCGTCATTGATCACAAGATCAAAGAAATGTGGTCGAGATCAATTAAACTAAAATTGGTTTTGGCATTATCAGGTAATTCTGAAAGTCTTATGAAGTTCAAATTGGTGTGAAGGTAATTGACCTTGAAACTTGTATGGGTACGTAATAACATATGTCAGAGGTCAAAAATAACAAGTCAAGAAATCTCAAATTTTTGCTACCAGATTAGTCTCCTTGTCAGTATGTGGAAATTTTCTTTAACAAAGTATGTTAAATGGTTGAGGATTGCCTCCTTGTAAATTTTGTAAAAACTATGCAAACAGAAGAATTCCTCAAGATGTTACATGGTAGTGAAACCATGCAAATAATAAAAAACAAATCAAAGAAGGCAATCCACGTAGTTGCAAATTTCGTTTCCCCTTATTCTCTAAATATCTTGTGGTTAATGAAATTTTCTAGTATGAAGAAAAGCAAACAATGCTAACAGACCATTACTAGGTCATCTGAACTTCGATCTCGACCTTAAGCAACTTAAATGTTCCATTTATATATATTTTATCACTCTTTAAATGGCACGTGATCTTTTGAAATATACTGATATGCAAATAATGTGTACAAACCAATTTAAACTCATTTGACCTTTGAACACTTGATTTTTGACCTACGACATTATCGATTACTCATACGAAAGTTTTTAACGGTCTGGTTCCTATACCCACCAACTTTAAAATTGATCGGAGATTACCAAGGGGGAGTTGACCATAACTTTTTCGCACAATTTCGGCAAAGTTGTCCTTTGACCTATATTTTGATCTTTGACCTCACAACTTAGCAACCAAAGAAGAAAACTATTTTAAAATGTGTTCCATCTTTCTTTTCTAACATACTGATAGCCAAATTATGGCAAACAACTCATTTTTTAGATACGTTGACTTCCCACATCCGAGCTCTGACGTCATTATTTACGCATGTATAAGTTTCATGTTCAGGTAGCTAACCACCAAGTTTAAACCTGATCGTACTTACGGCTCAGGAGTTTGTTACACTCTTCCGCGAAATGTAGGGGAATTTGACCTTTGCCCTACAATTTGACACTTGACCACACTCTTAGCGACCAAACGGCACCATTTTAAAAACTGCCTTAATTTTCTTACATACTGATAAGCCAAATACTAAAAAAGAACAAACCAACTTCTGGCAAACCTGAATTTGACCTCTTACCCTTAACCTATGACGTCATCATTTATGCATGTCCAAATTCTTTTTATGGTCAGGTGCCTATCCACCTAGTTTGGACTTGATTGGATTTAGGTTTTAGGAGTTCGCGACACACTTTTGTGCTCAAGCATTCACTCACACACACGGCAACACTCACAAACAACTTCACATTTCTGTTATTACAATATCTCATCTCCCTATACATTATATCTAGGGAGATGCGATAATACAATTAAACAGATGTTGATGAAGAATAGGGTATGATGATAGTAATGATACAAAGTAGCTTCATGTGTTCAAGGTGTGATGTGGTATACTTTGATGTACACGTATTTATTTATTTACTTACAAATTTCCTTGCATACTACCGGTATTTTTTATATGGTATCAGTAGTTCTTAGATCACTGTAGCACAATGTAAAGTCGGTTACTGACAGTGCCCGTACGTACACTCACCCCACATGTAGAGTATAATATCAACAATGCCGAAAAAGATTTCACGGTATCCTATAACAAATATACAATAAGCTGCATTTTCGATTCATGATGACAGTAAATAAAGGCTACCTTCCATTGTCTTTCTAAAACAGTTTGACACTTTGAACCAATTTATTTAAATTTCTTTTTCCATCTCATGTGTCAGCTTATGAAAACCATGTAGACGCTACATATAATAAACGTGTTTTATGTGTCGCCTTATGTGGAGACACGACGGGAACAGACAGCATTTTCTTTATACTCCGCTGCCAAACCCCCCTTGTGTAAATTAACGTACCATAAAAGGGACATGGAGTGCCTTATGGTATCAAGTCATCCGGGATCCCACCAGTGGCGTATCTAGTAGGATAACTAACACCTCGGGATAACTGTTTGTTCACTGGGTGCAGGGGTGCGTCTTGTGGAAGGGTCGAGGAGAGGGAGTAAGTTAGCAGCGCGCATCGTCTCAGTCCGGTGTTGTAATTTCCCCATTTATATACATGTGTATATATATATATATACGTATATAAATACATTATATATAACATATTTTGGGGCAATGACACAACAGGTCTGGGACGATGTCTTTTGTCATCTGCTTCGGTGGGCACTTAGATGATCAACTAGCACTTTGTATCCAGAATAAGTATCTCAAAATTCCAGCGGGTGGGAAAGAGCCAAGTTTCAGCAATTTTAAGTATTTTCATGTGATCGTATAATTGAATGGAATTTTCCGAAATTTAAGTGATCATGCTGTAAGTAACGCACTTTGATTCACTGAAGGACAACATAAAATTTTTCTGGCTATTATAAAAATATTCATCGTCATCGTCTTCATAAATATGATAATGGTCATGATGGTCATAATTTCATATTGATCATTATTTGATTATGACGAACACAATGATTATCATGATCATCATCATGATAACGATAATTATGATCATCATTAATCATCAATATATTGTGATATTCATTGTTATCGTTATCGTCATAATCATGATTATCATTATTGTTATGATCGTCATGATAATAGTGTGAATTTGCGCTCGTGAACGTTAAGCGTTTCGAGTTTTAAATGTTTGTGACAAGGCAATGTAAATCAGTAAAGAAGTTTCTACTATCGCAAATTCAGGCAATTGGACAAGGAACGGTATGCCGTTGACTTACACAAATTTGAAGGAAAAAGAACCAAACGGTATCACAGGAGAAAACTGCTTGCAATTCAGAGAGTGGGAGGATGACAATGCGTTGTGGAACGACAGCAAATGTTCCAATAGGAATAAATTTATTTGCGAAAGAGATGAAAAAGAGGATGCATAAATCACTTCAAACTTGAAAGTACACCTTCGTTTAAAGTTCTGTTTGCATAGAGAATCATATTGTTGGTACAATAGCAAAAGGATACTGAGGATGTGAGTGTCATAGTGATATGATTGCACCTAAAATATCTCCATTTCTCATAACCTGGCTTCTATAATGGAAGCTTGGAAGACCGGATTCTGATATCTGTTAAATTTGAAAAAGTCGATTGCGCAATAATTCTTGACGTCCTTCTTGTACTACTCACAAAATCTACTTATTTTTTTCCTTATGAAATGAGTACCCTGCGGAGTGGACTCTGTTTGCTCAACTCCTCAGCTTCCTAAACCACCGGTAGGGATATGACAGAACAAGGAATACGCCGTACAACCTGCTACGTAGGCAAGCTTTTGAGTGGCTTGTCTCCATGATTGCATGATAATGGAGGCAGCTTCTCCTGAAATGCCTGACTTTTGCAGGGATTGCCTGGCAGTCGGCAGTTAGCTTGGGATATAGTGGGTGTTGCTCTACTTTTCCTGGGATGTATAAAAGCTATTTTCCTTTGGGCAAACGTTTTGGTCTAACAATGGTCATGTGTAATATCTGAGAGTACCTGGTTTGGGCAGGCCATTTTTTCACTATCATGAGAACCATCGCTCTTTCTTCCTGAATCTTTTTCAGGCACTGGAAAATAAAGCTGAAAGGAGGAAATGTATAAACGTAATATATAACATGCCAACTAAAAGAAAAAGCATATATCAATAAACGTGGAACCTGGATCTGGTTGTGTATCGACTTGTGTATTTGTTATATTTATTTATATTTATTAAAATAAGTCTGTTTCTGGCGTGCGCCAAATATTAGTAATATCTAGTAATACTTTTCTACACAGCATTTATTCTGTGTTGTCATTAAACGAACGTGATAATTCATCAGCTTGTACGTTCTACTTACCAGGTAAATGGTTATGGGATTGACAAATGTTTCTTGCAAGGGACCAAAGCCAATAGCTTTCGTTACTTTATTGCACAAGGGTGAACGAGTGCAACTACATAGCGTTATTATATGCTTCTGAACTTGTGTTATCTTTAAAAACTACTATGTTGTTTTGAACACTAGAACAGAGAGGTTTCAGCTCTTATTACATTGCTAATAATTCCAATACATTGATGTGGTAAAGCATTCCATATGCTTTCAATTAAATCTACCACTTGCATCAAGCGAAAGTTTTGGGTTATTGCAAATAGCTCCCCCTTTTTGGATGCATTGTGATCGTGAAACTGGACGCTTTTACTTGAATAGGTTTTGATACATAAGATAGGTTCAATTCCCACCAATCTAGCTCTTTAATAGCGTCTTTAGATACCGAAACAGCCCTAGCGAAATGTCCTCGATTGACTTTCAAAGCCGTTATTTTGTTAACTTCAAGGTACAAATAAAACAGGGGTCCATGTTGGATGCCTGAAAATAGTGACACCAACAAACCAATTACTTAAACCAAATCATGAACTGACCGCATTACATTATCTTAAGTGAGAAGTTGAATATGAGACATCACTGTATCTATTTCCTCTTGCTTCGGTTTATCAACCATGCTTTTTAATCTTCCTCAGACCCCAAGAAGACGGAGATTGATTTTGGTTTAAGACTGATTTCTCAGGATGAATTAATCCTAGCCTTTCTAGGGCATTGACCATTTCATTTACTAATGACAAACATTCGTTATGACTTCTGCCCTAAATATAAACGTCGTTAATGTAGCTAATACAGAAATGACCTTGCTAACGCAGTTCTGAAAATACTGGTTTCATCAATTTCGTGAAAACTCGTGGAGCCAATGCTAGTCAATTTGGAACGCATATACATTGATATAACTGGCCTTTTTGGTAGACTTTGAAACATTTTCTACTTCTTGGAGTAATTGGCATCGAATATTAAGCATGTTTTAAGTCAACCGATGCAATAAAACAATTTGGATACACCACTCTCAAGACTAGATTGATGGACTTCATTTTAAAATGGTGATACTTAACAGATTCATTACATCATACGAAAGGACTTACGTTTTGTGAATATGAAGAATACTGGTAATTGAAATAAATTCCCCTTGTGAATGAAGAGTCTATTCAACAATTCCCTTAACTTGAGTTTCATGATTTCTTTTTCAAAATTCTTTGTTGCCAAGATCTCAAACGGTAAAATATGCCCCCCCCCCGTAAGGGACATCATACTGAATTGGACAAGTGGGGTCCAATTCTATCTCATAACCGCTTACATAATTTAAGATATCTTCATCAGAATTATTAGTCTCTCTAGTAAGTCTGTACCTTTTTTGATAAATACAGTAGCGGATCAAGGGGGCGCAATAGGTTAGTTAGTTAGTTAGATGAGGTTTTACGGCTCAGTTTCTAACCAATTGGTTTAAGTCGGGCCGGCCACGGCCTTTTTTCCAGTTGTCGCTCACTGGCTTGTTTTCTCTACTTCATTGCTTATGCTGGTCCCCTTATTGGTCGTCATAGGTGAAATGTTGAGGCAGTCGAACTTTTGAGCAAAGTGATAAAAGAGTTGTGATAGTCAGTGGCGCCGGCACGGGGATAGAGGGCGCTTTCCCCAATGGATTTCTGAAAAAAAATTCTCAAAATTCTGAACTGATCCAAAAGGTGTTAAAGTTATAGATTTCTGTAGGGGTAGGTTGAGGTGTGTTTTCGACCGAGTGATGGATCTATTGTAATCATCTGTCACAAATGCTTCTTAAACCATCAGAATTTTGGCAAACTCTTGGAAAGGATAAAACTTTTCGCGCCCTTCAAACCTTACCTCACACTCTAAAAATAGTGAATTAAGGGACCCCTCCTAAGGAAGAGTAAATTTCATCCGGAATGGAGTGAAAACTCCAAATAGAGCGACACTTCATACACATGAAATGTTTTATTGCCCTTTTGGAGTGAGTTTTCACTCTACTCGGGGTGAAATTCACTCTTCCTTAGGAGTGGTCCCTTAATTCACTCTTTTGGGAGTGAATTTCACTCTTTTGTTTTCAGAGTGTCAGTGTTATTCTTATTATGGATATCTTCCGACACACCTTTTGGAGACAGCAGCAAAAGGTGAAAGCTGATTTTGAAGTACGAGATAAAACAATGGCTTTTTGAGTGGTATATAGGTCTGTTAGGTAATTTAAGTGTCTCGATGCAGAGCCTGAATGAAGGTTTTTTCTATATAATGTTTGTTCTAATAAAAGATGTCGGCGCGTTTTCCCGAGGGTTCGTCACGGTTTGCACTCCATCTCATGACCATTAATAATACATAGAACTATTCTGAACTCAACACTTGCCAAAAACAGAGATACATCTCCAAACATCTGTAGGGGACTTCCATCAATATCGTATCTTTCAATCTTATTTGTAGCATGATATGGAAGTTTGAAAGTACGTACTTGCCGTTATACATTTTTAGAAATTTTTTACCAAGCGCTTCACTCACAGCCATTAACGGTATAGATGGTGATTGTTAATACACTTAAGCATTCTAAAAAATACTTCAAACCTTGTGCTTTCAGGGGCGTCCCAAGGGATCGATGAGTGGGGGGATGCTGGACATTTTTCCCGACAAAACGGGCTACAATCCCGACAAAAAATGCCCCAACGCCTGTGTCAAGTAAGCTTAACTCATAAGCAGTGGCGTAGCCAGGATTTCTTTTGGAGGGGAACGCCGTATGTTCTTTGATCGCCGTCCTAGGGGAGGGGTCTAAGGGGAGGGGGTTTCCCCTCCGCTTTGAGAATTTTTT
Source organism: Holothuria glaberrima (assembly GCA_009936505.3). Taxonomy (NCBI): domain Eukaryota; kingdom Metazoa; phylum Echinodermata; class Holothuroidea; order Aspidochirotida; family Holothuriidae; genus Holothuria; species Holothuria glaberrima. The sequence continues at coordinate 14,570 of WURT03616979.1, forward strand.
TTTTTTGAAAAAATTAAGTGTCTTAACATGCCATCTGGTGCTACGTATGTAGGGTTACCATATTTCTCTAAGCTGAAAGTGGGACATAACTTTTGAAGACTGATCAGGAGGAGGGTGGTTTAAGTGCCGGCAGGACTATCTAAGCGGAGCGCCACCATCGGTTGGCGCGGAGCGAAGAAGAAAATTTTTGGAATTTACAAACCCCCAGACGGCCGGAAATGGAACTTCCCGAGTGTTTTAAGCTGTATGTACGAAGCTTTAAAATAGGGATCTCACGTCTGAAATTTCTCAATTAATCGAAAAAGGAAATCCATGAAAAATTATACGGACGTGTATTACTCCTGCACCTATGTCAGTTTATTTGCTGCATATTCGACCCCTGTTATGACGGTTAAGCAGCCCACCGAGAAACAGTTTTCCCAATTTTCGAGAGAAACCCAACCAGCCCTACCAAAGCAATTAAAAGCATTAAATCGTATCCTCTTACGACACATCCCTCCTCTCCAAGTAAACGTGTGTCCTCCAATACCCCGGAAAATCTATGTTAAACCATGCATAAGCACAAACACTGCCCATAGTGACGAAACAAGAAGTCTGACCAATCTTACCGTGCCATATTTTGTCTAATCGACTACCACACAAGTATACACTTTTAATTAGCTTACAGGTTTCATCATTACTCCTTTCTAGAAAAATAAACCTTAAAACATTTCTTACAGCCCCCCCCCCCCTTAACCAGGTAAGATGATCGTAAAACGCAGCACTTGTCTGACCAGGGGTTACTTTCATTGCAAAATCATTTACGACCTTATATGGTGCACGTCTCTCATGTAGTACGAAGCGTCACGTTTGGTATATAGACGTACTCTATACACTGAGTACACTGTGCCGTACAGTACCATGATTATGTGGAACTATATGGCTACCACAGCTGTCAATACGTACATATCATTTACTCTTGCACTCGCTACTCAAGTGGCGCAAGGCGAGTACGTACGTAAGCCCGTCTGGAAGTGTTTTTTTTTCAAACACTACGTTCACAAACTTAAATTGGCATTCACAAAGTTATATTGGGATACACAAACTGATTTTGGCATACCCAGTCTTATTTTGGAATTTGCAAAGTTGTTTTGGAATCTCAAAACTCATTTTGGCATATACGACGGTGTTTAAGAATGGACAAGATTAGTTCGAACAACACAAACTTTTTGGACATGAAAAAACTTATTTTAAAGTGCTCTTTTCTCCTCCGTGTGACTTCGGAGGAATTTTTGGTTGTTTGTTTCTTTGTATTAGAATTTGACATCCTTATAAGGATTTAGGAAAAAACTAGTATTTTTGGTAGCCTATGTAAAAACTGCATGCAGTATTTTTTATTTACTCTGCTTTGTTTTGCTTATTTTAGAAATGGATGCAGCCCATATGTTAAGGGTTGGTAAAATGATAGGAAAATGAGTTATTTTATTTCGCTTTTAAGTTTTTCGGTAATAATAAATCGGATAAAGCATGATATTTATGTATTTTTCTTCGACCCATTTTATATTACATGTGCTTTAAGATTGAAATGACAGGTCTCTATTCACTGTCGAATCTATGAAATTTGCTAAAAATGGTAAAAAGTTCTAATTTTGTATTCGTAAGTACATGTTTATTTATATTTTCGCATTACTCTCTTTTAATTTTGAATTTGCAACCGAAATATTTTATTTTTCATTCGATCATACTAATATTCTTTTATTTCTGTGCTTAATTTTTGGTTTGTAAATTTTATTCTTTTCAATTGTTCCATGTTTTCCCGTTCCAAAATTTACCCTTGAAAAGTTTTTTAAATAAATTTGATTTATTTAATAATAAAAAACATTTTGAATTGTTTACCTTTTGCCTCGATCGCCGCCCATACCTTCCAAAAATTGTTTTTATATTCACATGGGATTTCCAATGTCCTAAAAAGGGCTTTGTTATCATAATGAGGACAGTGAAATTTTTAGCATTTTAGTAGTTTTTCTCAGGTACCAAAACTATCATTCCGGTCACCACTTGAGAATTTTGATTACATCTAACCCAATAACGTGGTTGGGGTGATGAGTGCCGCCTGTCTTTAAGTACTCTATCGAAGAACAAGGCCATGACAGTAACACAAACACTTTTGTCATGATTTTTCATATAATAAAGGCTGAGTTGGCCCTGAACCGACTTGGCGTGGGGGGCGACTTGACATGGGGCCGAGTTGGCATGAGGCCGAGTTGGTCATTGGCTGAAAGTTTGCTGGTACGTAGCGATCTGTGTGTTATAAATATGAGGGCGCCACTACCTCCGTCATGTAAAAAATTACCATCGTATAAAAAGTGTTCGTCGTGAAATTTTGCATCGTTATTATATGCGATAGCGCCGTTATCAAATTACGTTGAGCCTTCATCATGTCATTTTTGGTCGTCGTTGTTTCAAAAGTGTTCGCAGTGTACTTCTGCATTGTTATTAACTGCAATAAAGCCGTCTTCAAATTACTTTAGGCCTAACTCATGTCATTTTGGGTCATCGTTGTTCCAAAAGAGTTCGTAGTGAACTTTTGCGTCGTTATTAAATGCAATAAAGCCGTCAACAAGTTACTTTGGGCCTTCATCATGTCATTTCGGGTCGTCATCATTCATAAAATGATCGTCATCACTGTTAATGTGCTCTTCATTATTCAAAAAGTGTTTGCATTACTGTAAAAGTGCTTGCCATAATGAAAAAGGGAGCCATCAACGAAAAAATTTTGCCTTTTAAGCGTTCCATGGGCAGTCGTGTAGTGAGCATTGTCAATCGTGAGAACGAAAAAATGCGCAAACTTTATTCAGCTAGGTCAGATAGTTGAGTTGAGTTGGGTGTGGTAAACTTGTATAGTGTGCGGCTAGCTTAAAACATAAATTTAGACCAACGGTCTGTGGAATTGAAGACGGAGGTAGTGGGTCAGTTAGGTAAGAGTGTATTGAGAAGGTTAATTACGGACATTTCAGTAGCAATCGTTCCTTTCAAGCTGCCGTATAGAAAGAGCTTTTAATGAGGGAAATATTAACACTGTGTGCACGCTTTGCTATACCCACAGAGAGGTTTAATTAGGAGATGGGATTTTCTAATACATACTGTTAGCTTTATGAATAATACATGCAAGGTCCAGGGTGTTTCCATGACTTACATTTACTATTTATTTAGTGACCATTATTTTAGGGCTTCGGGTCACAAAATGTAGAGGAGGACAATATGCATTAACGCCACTATAAATAAATGTACGTTCCAAATGCTGTAACTGTTTATCTCCCAAAATCAGTAGTTAATCCTAGGTAAATTCCAATATTTGAAGAAACTTTAAAGCTCAAGAATACCCGAACAGGCCCGTTAGGGTTTGAACAAATGACGAACAATTTTAAATAGACGGCGCTGCTTTAACAAACTTGTACGGTGGAATATCTCTGTCTGCACTGAATGTATGCAGTATATACAGCGTAAACGTCGCAAGAGTGCATGTTTAGTACACAGTATGAACGCATAGAATGAACATGATGTAATTACCGTGCTTCAGCCTAATAGTGAATATTAACGTTGCATCTCTGTGTGCAGTGCAAAATGTACATGATACATTCAAATGCGAGATTTCGTGGCTAGGGTGTTGCCATGGATCATAACACTTAGAGTTATGTTACCAACTGTTACTTTTTTGTCCTCTTCGGCTGTTGAAGTCTTTAAAGGAGAACACCTTTCCCCCAAATTTATTCACATCGTTGTTATTAATTTTGTTTAATAGTACTTTGTTAATGGGGGGGGGGGGACAATGCTATCGCTAGATGCACTCGGGCTGCGCCCTCGTGCATCGCTTGTATTAACCCCCCCGATCGTGTATTATCCTCTAATTAATGCACGGTCCAGCGTTAACCCTTTATTCTTATTCAATTATTTTGTGGTGTAAGGTTTTACAACACGATATTCCAAAAGATTATGTGTGGATAAAACTTAACAAGTATAAGAAATACTCATTCCGGCAGTGCAGGAAGTAGTCAAGGTAACACTGTCAATGTTTCAGCTTTTCACTTACCCTTCGACGTCCGGGACTAAAACACAGAGAACTCATTCTTTGACAGGAAAAATTGGAGGGCCAAGGATAAGAACACTGAACATTATGAAAATCTATAATATTATCAATCTGAAGCCAATGGAAAAAGTGAATGGAAACAAGCTTTGGCTGGTAAACCGAAATAACATCGAATCATCTTCTTATCGAAATGTCAAACACTTGAAAGAAAGAAAAAATGGGTAAATATCTTACTGAAAATTTAAAACCCTACATTACTTGGGTAAGTACTGAAAATATTCCGCACCGATACTACGGCCTAAGCTTGGTGTCACATATCAAAACTACAAGTATCTTTTTTGAAGTAAATAAGAGAGTGTGATGTTTGTAGCTTTTAAGAATGTATCCCGACCTCACTAAAAATTTCTTTAAGAAGCCTTGGGTGGCTGTAAAATAATTGGAAAGTTATTACAAACGGGGGACATTGCTCTGAGACGACCCATTTTATGCTCACATGCAAGCATATTATGTTAAGTGTTGCATATAGAAAGAGGTTAAATTCGATCATCAGGCTCTCTTGCTTCTGATACAATATCTCTGAATTGCCTTTGAAAGGTTCAAATGTAAGTGACCTTTTATCTCTTCTACGAGACCCATGTTCAAAAATGCGTTAGAAGGTCAGATTTTCCTTTGTGCTGATCTGCATTTTTCGTCTGGAAGTTTTATATCTACTCTTTGCCTGTTTTCATGTCCAATACTGGCCTTCAACCTTCCAAAATTGATTGCAAACATTTAATCGTCATTAGATCTACAAGTTGACCTTAACGTTTCCACAAAAAGTTAAACTCAGCCTTCGTCTTTGTCTTGTTTAAGTGATTACAGAAAGAACTATTTACAGCCATTAGATAGCATGAACGTTATAAACCCATCTAAGAACAGTGCTTTAATTAAAACCCAACCGTGAAATTTACCATAGAAAGACCAAAGAAGTGGAATCAATTCATACCATTGATATATCTGCATGTATGAAAAGTGAAATATTAAGAAAGACACGTAGTCCATCAATAATTAATATTTAAGTATTTGTATTTCGTCATGTATACTTGAGTTCGTAAGTTCGTAAGCCACAAAACTATAATCTCTTACATTTTCAGTAACTATAGGAAGAAATTCTTCAGTAATGAGGCTAAAAAGAATAATTATCATGCAATGATTTAATTCAAACTCGTCACAGTGTAACCGATATCAATTCATTGGGCCCTTTTAACTACAACACTGCCTGCTGTAGGGCAAAAAAAAACCTTTTCTTTGTTTCAAAATGAAGGCCTGCAGTTAGTGTTAAAATTGTAAATTTATATGTCATTTTATCAATATTCCGAAGATCAGGAATAATTTCACAACTACGATAACTCATGGTGCCTGAGGTTTTTGTTACATATTCCGTACTTTGAAAGCTTTTAGTTCCACCGCCAGAAACTGGTATAAAAACAACGAAGTAATTCTTGTATTACTTGCCTTTGCTTCCTTGCTGTACTGACAGCTGGATCAGTTAGTTAGTTAGATGAGGTTTAACGGCCCAGTTTACAACCAATTGGTTCAAGTCGAGCCGGCCACGTCCTTGTTTCCAGTTGTGGCTCGCTGGCTTTTTTCCCCTTACTCCATTGTTTATGCGGAGCATCACGCACAACGGCAGAAGGTTCCATTTTTAAAGTCTTTGGTATGACTCG
>WURT03617090.1:7331-20337 GCA_009936505.3 Holothuria glaberrima
TCTCCTCTTGGTAGCTTGTTCCCACTAAGTGAGTATCCATTAGGTGAGTATCTTGTCTCCACAAGGTATGAAGCTTCCACTAGGTGAGAATGTCTCCATCTAGGTAAAAATCCAGTAGATAACATGTCTCCACTAGGCATTATGCCTCCACTGGGTGGATATCAAGCCTCCACTGGGTAGGTATCCAGTAGTTGAGTACCAAGTCTCCACTAGGCCACTAACTTGTCTCCAACAGGTAACCTACCAAATTAAACCTCTTGAGCTTACAGTCAATGCAAAGTACAACAAGACAAAAAAGATGTTCACCAGGACTAGTAGTGATGGCTGCCTTGGAGGAGATAGTGAGCACCTGTAAAGATTCCAATATTAAAAATGATGTAAAGTCATGAAAAATCCATTGAAAAGTATTGGACCCATGACCACACCCCATTGAAAAATAATGTCACATCCATATGCAGGTCCTCCATATTTTCAGGTCATTTTATAATGTAAACTTAAGTGATATATGAACTTGGGTCATGTGACCTTTAAACTCATTTACATGTGGGGATATGCATGCTCCATCTGTAATACAATTATCGACGATGCAAACATTAAGCACTTCATACAGTATGACACACAGACACACACCACAGCAGGGCTGAAATTTAGCACTCGTCCTACCATCCGTGACGGTTAAAAATTGCATCCGACAACCACTTTCTCTCTTTGAGCTTGTCCGATGGGCGAATAGAATCTATGTCTAATTTAATGGTTCCCTACAACAGCAAGAAAGTATGTCATAAAAATCCCCATAAGAAGTGATACTGAGACAATGGTATGGACTACCATTAATCATTGTACCATGGAAATAAAAATGGAAAAATGCAGAATTCATAATAAATGTTTGTTTTCTATGGCAGAGACAGGCAATACAATTGTTCACCTCCTGTCTGTCACTTTCATTCGGACAACATAAAAAATATTTCGGACAACATAAATTTGGCTTCAGGTTGTCCAATGGGCAACCTGAAAACTTCCTTAAAAATCAGGCCTGCACAGATACACACATACACATGACCAATGCAGCTGTAAGGTCTTTCTTAATAGACAACCTATAAACAAAAGAACACACATCTGCCATATCTTAAAATGTCATCTATACACCCGAGATGAAAGCTGAACCTATCAGTATATCTGACGGACATTCCACATTGTCACTGTTTTCCATTTAAGTTTCATCAACTTACTAAACATTGTACATGATAATGGCAGCAAATGTAATAAAGCTCACATCAGACAATAAAAGTATATCTACCAAGTATTGAGGCCATCCAATCTTTCCTTCTTATGAGTTTTGCTTGTTTTGAAACATGTAAGACCATTTTTACACAAAAAGCTTGCCCACTAAGGAATATTCATAATCAGGATCAACCCATTTGTTTCCTAAATATGAAGAAAGTCAGACCTCACTTTTGGGAGATAGCGACATTTGTATATCACTAACCTTCAGTTAATGACTACGGTAAATATACCAAACGTGCAAAGAGCCCACCTGACTTCCTTCTGTAAATTTGCTGGATTGCAAACTCGGGAATCCAACACACACATACACACATTTCCTCACCCACATACTAAGTTGTATGCAAACATAGGTCACGATGCTGCCTGCAATACAAGGCCAACTGATAGAACTATTGAGATTAACTTACACTTAATTTCATGAAACCAAAGCCCCAAAATATCAATTTTCCCAGATGAATTTTCAAATTTTCTCCGTAATTAATTGATATATGTCCAGTTTGACATCTCATCACACCCTGGGTACCATATTTGACAAGAGACAAACCATATTATATTTTCTCTTTGTGCCCATGAAAATTTAAGAACTTTTCCCTATCTCAATTTCCTTGTCTTTCTAGATTTCTACAAAGGCTAATGCTAATGAAAAAAAGTGAAATTCTACAATCATTTGCAAACCTCTCATTCAAAGACCAACAGATAAGAATAATGATAGAAGTTTTGATTGAGGTACATAAATCTCATTGTAAAACGTCTTCTCACCTCTCACAATGCCTTTGCTGATCTTCCTGGTTGAGAAGTGACTACCCTCTTTCCCATTCTTTCTCTGTCCTCACCATTCTTCCATCCTGCTGCACCAGGGTTTGCTGAGTTGTTCTGCTGTGAGGTTTTCCTCACCTTTTTGAGATTCATTTTTACCATATCTTCCCCAAAAACTTCCCCATTCCTCAAAGCTGACACCAGATCATCAAATTCTCCTTCACCATTCTTGTTGTTCTTAGCTCTCCGAGCTGCTTTCCTAAGTTTGTCTCTCTCTATCCTCTGTCAAATACAAAAGGCAATCAATATGATACATCACTAGGAATTGGAGACACAATTTTCATATAAAATGGGTAATCATAGGCCAAATTACCTCCACTATGAAAATTTGTTGGGGCAAACTGGGGGGCACTTGTAGTACATACTACAACACAACATTAAATGGGCAATGTTGCCAGTGCCCTTTTGTGTGACAGACTTTTACACTTACAAATTACCATCATTTCAAACTGAATTGCTATGAATTCTCTATTCTTCCATTAAGACATTTGCTACTTATATGAAAATAAACTTCTAACTGTTACTTTCAAAATTTGAAACTTCACAAAACTTCCATTTAATTTAACTTAAATAAAAGGAAGTAGTCTTTTCAAAATAATTCCATAACGAAGTCATCACAAAGAGATATAGTGATACATAAGGTAAGACATCTCAGAAGAAATGCAATTGACACAAACAAGTGAAAGCACAAACTGTATGCTTAGCTGACACTTGCATTATTTGCCAGAATGCCAGCTGCCAAGGATTTAAAGATGGAGGCACTTGCACTGCAAAGTTGAGCATCAAAAACTATTTTTTTCTGTATAGCCCAAAGAGCTTGGGCAATCAATTTTCCACATGGAAGGATGAATGCTAGAGTGTGGCCCTTCATCCATCCTCATGCCTAACTTCATGCCTGTGCACAAATAATAGGCACGTTAAAGGGGCTTACTGAGTTGGTGTGCAAAATGCATGATTCTTTTTCACACATGTTAAGATTTACTCACATCTTAATGGTAAATGATCAAACTAAGAGATTCTGCACATCTGACTAACAACTGATAAGGCAATGATAGGGTAATTAATGATTAAAATCATTTATAACAAATTTGTGACCAGACACTTTTTACCATTAGGTGTTAATCATATATGCAACCCTCATCCACAAAAGCAGCAATTTCTCACATTTTTGGTAACTGTAGGAAGTGATACATGAGTAATGAGGCTGATGAGGAGCATTGTCATGTGCAGATATCCTTCAGACTCGTCACAAAAATAATCAATATCAACCCAATTATCCCCTTTAAGTTTGTCAGGGTTTCCATCTCATATTTTCAGATCATTTGTTCACCTCATCTTCCATATCAGTTGTCCATATAATGTTCTTTATCAATTGTTCACCTAATTCTTTCATTTAGTTGTTGACTTGATCATTTTAATATTAGTTACCCAGCTGATTTTTCCATCTAGATTTCCATTGAATTCTGCCACATCAGTTGTCCACCTGATTTTCCCATATAGTTGTCCATTCATCTTTATCACATTTCATATCACATGTCTATCTGATTTTTTTTTTTTCATGCAAAGTCTCCACCTGATTTTTTTGTGTCATTTTGCCTGTCGGACATGTTACATGTGGCTAAACACATACAGCACTAGGGCGAGCAAAAAATACACCATGCTCTCCTATTCTGCTAATGTAAGAAAAATATAACAAACCTCAGCCTCCATCCTAGCCCTCTTCTCTTCTTCCTCCCGCTTCTTGCGTATGTTTATGTTGTCTATTTTAGCCTCACTAAATGATTGTATGAAGACATCAAATATTTGGAAAAACTCTTCAAGAGTCATCTTGTTGGGATCCTCTCCAAAGAGCTTGCACACTTTAGTGTACTGTATGAACAAAAAAGAAAGAATGTTTAGTAGTTAGTGACATGACTGTACAGAATAGAGTCATTTTGACTACTATGTTACCTGTGGTTGTATCTACTTATTATGTAACATCTGAGGTCTGATTCCAAAAGAATACTTACATAAAAATGTACGTCAGTTAGACTTACCCTTACCATAACTTGCTTAGTCACAATTTTCAGAAGAAAAGTCCATAAGATTGTGTATAACTTTTATCATATAAGCTTCAGTTTTGAGAACCCATAGTTACATACACAGAGGAATCTAGTTGAAAACTGTGTTAGAGCCAAGGAGGACAACATAGATGTCCATGCGCTGCATTTCAAAATTAACAGTCAATGTGGTTGGCTTAAGATATAACAAAACAAGATGTAACCACAAATATGATTGGTTCATGTGGGTATTTTGCAATCATGTGGCATATCTTCCCAAGCAGCATAAACTGGCTCTGTTAATACCACCTGAGAAATTTCCATGATGCACAAAAGTATTATGACTGACCCAAAGACATATGAATTTCTTGTGAATCAAGCCCCTTCAGGCTAAATCTCACTACAGGTAAAAAAGCCAACACTGCTTTCAATGAGGTACAACTCTGACCCATGCAGAATGCAATGATTCTGAATAAACCTTAAATGCTTCACAGGAAACAGGGTTCCAACAGTTTTGGGGTAATGATAAATCAGACCTTTCCATAACAACATGGCCATTTTAGAGACTGACCAAAAAACAATTATGTTGGGAAAAAGCACTTTTATTATTAGGCATTTAAGCCCTGTAGACCTGTGTGGCACTAATTTTAAAAGTGGTTATGCAACGTTTTTAGATTTCCAGACCAATGGCAGTATCTAAGACTCAACTTGCATAATTCAAGAACTTTCAAGACCATACAAAAATCTGAGTATTTCTAAATTCTTCCATACTGCACGTGAAGTGAAAGACATTTTATAAAATACATACCCTTTCTTTGCCTTCTTCCAGCAAATCATTGAGTTTATTAAAGCTAATGGAAGAAACAGTCTTGAAGTCACCCATGACCGAGACAAATTTATCACCTCTATCCTGACTTGTTCGATTTCGTTGGTAAGTCAGCTCCTGAAAAAAGGGCAAAATAAAGTGTGACAACATCTTACACATTCAGTACTCCCTTTCCTCCCCTTTTCCTTCCAGTTCAGGCAAGGGTGTACTTATCTCTCCCTGTCTTCTTTCTGACATATATCTAATATCCCTGATACACTTATGTATATCCTCAGTCTTAAGCCACTTTCTGTAAGACTTAGGGTTGAGGACCTTCCTCTGTATCGCTGCTGACGTAGTTGTGGCAGGAAAACATCTGAAGGGGAAAACTTCCTGATTACAGCAACTCCTACAGATGGATGACTGATACCCGGTTTTTAGTCAACAATTTTTGAACCCATCCCCTCCCCCCAGCTCCAACCCCCCCTCCCATCTTTCCACTTTCCTTTCCCCCACACTACTGCAAACAGTTTTTGGAAACAAACAATTCAGAATTGCAAGAAAATTTCCAGATGACTGATTTTATAGGACTTTGATTCAAAGACCTCTTAAATGCAAGCCAACTCTCCACCCATTCCATGGATGGCATCAAAAATAACTGTCTCTACTGTCAGGTGTTTGTGCTGTATCTGGGGTGTTTCTCAGAAACCAGAATAGTTCTCCGGCCAGGATGGGAATTTTGACTAAGTGGTACCAACTGGGGTGTGATACATACATGAGTGCTATCAACTTCTTCTGGTACATCAACTACATACATTTTTGCATGACAGACCTCTCAAAGTCACAGCTGAAGCTACTAATTAGCATGAACGAAATGGCCACCACCAAAATTTTAATATATTCAGTTCTGGCCACTTCCTGACTTAAAAAAAGGAGTATTCATGTCGAAACAAGCGGTAACTTAAAAGTTATGGATAATAAATGAACACCCCATCTTATATTCGATAATTTCAAATTGAAACTAATTTGCACATTTGCATAACTTTAGTGACTTTTTTCATGAAAACTGACTGACTATTGTCATTTTAGGAGATGATACTGATGATTTTTGGTGCACTATCATGGACGAAAGTAGTGGAATATCACTAGAGGCGAGTAAATCAATATGTCTGTATGAATTATATGAAATGCATGAAATAATTACAAAATTCAAAAAGTGCACAGTACTTACAGTTTCAAGGCTTTTGAGACCATCTCTTAAGATGTTCAAGTCCTTCTCAAGTTCCCCAAGGCTGTATGGCAAGAAGAAAAATTTGGCAACATTAATGTTGTCTTCTTCACATCAGAGAAAATGCAATAAAATTTTCAGAGATACCTTTAAATTTACTTAAAGGAACATTTCAGCTACATTACTCTTGAGGTATCACTTTATATTAAGCAACCCGTCATTGTTTTATGACATACAACTCTGAGCTGAGGCCACTAATACCATCTTTTTTAGCCAAAAGACATAGCATTTTGGTGATCTCTTTTTCCTTGTTACAGTTTTGTTTCTTCCTTTAATCTTCCTCGGTTATTCCTTAACAATGGCCTAGTGGTTCGGAAGACTTTTCAGGAAAATTTCAGCCCCCCACAAAAAACCCATCAAGAGTATCATATCTAATCTTTAGGATTTGTTGACCTACTTAGAGTGATAGGAAAAACTTCAACTTATGCCTTGAAATGTATATAAAACCACTATGATTGGTAAATGGTATGTACAGATCAGTGTTCACAGCAGAGAGGTAGAACAGAGAGGTAAGATGTTCTAACTCTAAAATAACATGAGGGTATGAAGTGGATTGTTGGGATAGGCTGGCAAACTACTGTAGTGTCTTTGGCAACAAAGAACTTTACTTGCTTTAACTGCTCAGTGGTAAGGTGTTAAGATGGTTTTTGAGATTGCATGAGGAACTAGGAGCATTCTTTTTTTGTTAGCATTTAAACCATCTGGGATGAGGAAACTGGTCCCTAAATGAATCAAATGCCACACCTCCTACTGCCATGTGGAAGTGCATTCTTTTCCACATCTGCTTGTGTAAGAATCACTTACATCTGACATATCTGCAAAGTGTCAAGTAATTGAATATACTCTATAAACTACTCACTTCACTCTTGCAGCTAGAGGTACAGTAGCTAGTTCTTCATCCAATTTGAACACATCTGGAAACTATGAGAACAAAAAGTGAAACTTCCATATTTAGCACAAAATTGTAGTAATTCTCAGTTTCACACAGCAAGAAATCTATGGTTGCTAAGTGTAGGATTGCAAGTGACTTGATGGATATCAGCCAATAAAAATAACTAATACTGCCAACTGACCACATCTACTACAAAACTAGAGCAAAACAAGTTATTCTTACTGCATAATTTCAAGTTTTCTTCTTTTACTTAAAGACACTGGCACTCCCTAACATGCACCAGACACCCACCACTAACAATAGCAAACCTGACCTCACAAGACAGAAAGTACAGGTTAATTATGAGAATGAAAGGACATTTGACCCTCAATAGATATTGTGTTATTGTATGTAATCCATCACTTAACACTCATATAATTAAGATTTTGTTTTAAAGAGGCTTATTGAGTTGGTTCACAAAATTCATGATTTTTTCTCACACCTGTTGAGGTTTACTCACATCTTAATAGTAAATGATCAAACTAAGAGAATCTGCACATCTGACTCACAACTGAAATTGCAATGTTAGCTTTATTACTGATTAAAATCATTTATTACAAATTTGTGACCAGACACTTTTTACCATTAGGTAGTAATCATATGCAACCCCTGTCCACAAAAACTACCTATTTCTCACATTTCCATAACTATAGTAAGTGATACATGAGTACTTAGGCTAATTAGGAGCATTGTCATGCAATGATTTCCTTCAAACTCCTCACAAAATAACTGGTATCAACTCAATGAGCCCCTTTAAGAGGCAACCAGATTGTCATAATGCTGTCATGATAACACACATGCAACCGGCAACTTGCTGAAACTAATCATGATGTTTACAGCTGCATAGCAAATCAGACAGAAAGAAATATATTAAGTGAAAAAGCACGGATGCACATAAGTAGCCTCCTACCTCAGAACTCACTGAGGATGTCATATGGATGCTCCTTGGACTTACAATGTGACAACATAGCTAACTTACAACTACATATTTGACTTAATTTCATATCCTTTACTGGTTAGAGTCTCAATGCTTAAGCATTTTCTTGCTTTCCCTTTTTTTTATAGGGTGGGGGGGAAGGGTTGCCTTTCAGGTCACTTGTTACCATCCTTGCACTACAGAAATTCCCCCTCCCCTTGACTGTTTAATACAACATACCTTTTTCTCCATCATTTCCAGCATATAGTGCAGCATTGTAACATTCCTGTCGTAACTTGATTTAGTATCAACTATTTTGTTCAGACTATTGATTTTGAAGCCTCCAGCATTTCCCCTAGCTCCTCTGTTCATGTAGTTGCCCAAAACCAGGACAATCTCCAACAATTTTTTGAGTTTCTTGCTGGTCTGTATTTCTCGACATGCTTTCAAGACAGCTGGAAGACAAGGCAATGATAAATCTAAGGTAAGTATATAACCTCCAGCACCACAACTTGTTTCATCTACCTTAAGCATATTTACTATAAAAACGAATGCAATGGTTACAGGAACAGTAGTGTTGCCAGTGGGGGGGGGGGGAGGGGGAGGATATGAGTGGTCTAGGAGATGAACACAGAACCTTCTTCTTACAATAATTTTCAGGCATAAATGGGGCCATGGGAACTTGTCTGGCCTTGTCAGCTCCAGAAATAGGCAAACTTCAACCACTGAACCTGAAACTCGGGGTAAAGATCAGTTACACTCCTTTCCCTACCCTCTACACTTTAAAAAAGTATGAGGGCTTGCAAAGTGCTTAAAAATAACCTTTCCCTCAAAGCAAATGTAAAGCTGCCATATTTACCATCTTGAGATTTTAAGCATCTATAAAAATCCCAGCCACATCAGACTCCTTATGTTTTTAACAAAATTAAGACTGTACAAAGCTGAATATCCAGCATTCACAACATTTTTTCCCTCAGTATAATCTTGATGATCCAATTTCTAAGGAAAGTGAATTGTTATCACTTAATCAACCTCAAATTTTCAGACAAGTGCTCTTCCTTTCAGGTTGGTGTTCATCACATACTTTGATAATTCTTGAAAGTTCTAAGCATTTCCACCATCCTTGAAACTCACCCTCTACTTTGGGTTTGCAGTCCGACATTCTCTCTTGAAATTTCTTCTTGAAATGGAGACATTGTAACCTCTGATTATAATGTACAATCCTAGTAAATAAACAAGCAACAAAATAATATAATAAAAAAGTATGAGTGAAGATTGTTCAAAATGACTACATTAGTGTATTTACTGAGACTGATGAAATGATTCCAATTGAGGCAATCAAAGTCTGATGAATTTGTCAGCATTACGCACTTCTATGCCCGAGTGGATAAAGGTGATGACATTGGAAGCACTGAGGATAAGACACTCATGAGGTTTGAATTTTCATGCTGGGACATGGCACAGCATGTAGTCCCTTAGCTAATATTAAGACTATTGGCAAAGGTGCATAACAACAAAATGTAGCTTACATCCTAATAGAAAAACTAAATCAAATGATGAGCTGTACCTGAACTTTCCAAAGTTTCTAACCATATCAACCACACCACAGGCCCTCAGCCCTTTGCATCTTAGCAGCTTTTTTGTCCTCCCCTGCCTCCACTTCCCCTACCCTTCTTACCCTTCTTACCCTGGGACCCTTGCTTTACATACCTGCTCAAGTCATACATAAATCTGTCAGCTCTTGCCATGTTTGATACCTCATCTTTGTGTTCCTCTAAAAGGCTAACTTCTTCTGGTGTAGGGACATACTTTAAAAGCTGAATAGGAGACAAAACCAAGAATACAAAATTAAAAGTTCACTCTTGTCTAAAAGTTCAAGCAGTCAAACCTGTCAGATCTTACACACAGTTAAGCTTCTTTCACATTGTATGCGATACGATGCAACCTGATGCAAAATGACATGATTAAAATCAGGGCTCATGATAGCCGGTATCGCATCCCAGGCCATTCTCACCCCCTCTGACTGAATTCCCTTGCTCCACCACTGAAACAATACGGACTATATTTGAATGTAACAGTATAATACTGCACTGTAGTGTCGGTTCGTGTGTATCACTGAGCGGTGTAAATACATGCTGAATGGTAAATTAATGTTCAAGTACTTGTAACAATATTGCTGAGACACCTCATATGCACAACAGACATAGTTCAAAACTTATAAATCATGCAAGGCCATCTTTAACAAGTAAACTTTTCTCCTGGAAATACCCACATATTGAGTACTACTGGTGTTTAGAAAGACGTACACCAACGTCTGCTTTTCCCATTGTACCAGACCCTACTTTTGCTGCTCAATCTTGAACAGCTTATATCTAGCATATGAATACATAAGGGCAATGGGTGATTTGCCACCCCCTCCCTCTCCCCAAAAAGACTTGGGGAAGGAAAAATAAAAATACAATATGGTACCAAAATCACTCACTTTCCCTCCTAAATAATTGTCACTAAAACCAATAAAATCAGCCCCTGCAAACTACAGCACATCTCATGCACACCCTTTTTAGGGAACTTTTTTTTTCTACCAAAAACATTTGAAAAAGTGCTCCCTAGAGAAACAATAAAATTTGCATCCCTTTTCACCTGGTTATCAACCAAGAAAATTTCTGATTACCTGGAGTACATAGAACAAAAAGACAGTGGGCAGAAACTCAGAGAATTCCTGTCAGGTATGTTGCACAACTTACCTGTTCTAACATGTCTTTTGGAATAATTTCTGCTGAATCCATGGTCAAGATTGCCTTGGAGATTTCTTCATTGGTCACTTTTAATTTGGAGAGAAGAATGGTGCAATTCTGTGCTCTCCTGCCATCAATTACTGTCAATTCCTTTGGTTTCTGCTGTTTAAAGCTGCCATAACTATCATCGGTTTCATCATTTCCTTTCTTCTGATAAGCAGAAAAGTTCTTGTCAAAATCTGCAAAATCCAGCTGTTTTATGGTCTGCCAAAGAAGAATCAAAGTAATGGGACTCTTTTTGTGATGACAAACTGAGTGGAGGGATACCAAATTTGGTTCCACCATCAACTCATGTAAAATCCAAACAGATGCATGTCTGACACCAAATCATCTCCAACCCTCATCTTTCTCCTCCCCCCCCCCCCATCCCATCTCCCCTGTAGTCATAGCCATCAATCCCCAATCAGTGCTCTACTTTTTAAAATGGGGAAACTTCATGGCAGAATCTGCAAAATCTAGTTGTACTATTGTGTGCCAAACAAACTAATAGCCCGACTCCTTTAACAAGCAACAAAATCAATGCAAGGGAGAGGGGTGCACAATTGGGATGCAATTTGACCTAAAACCAAGAAGGCACATCTCCCATGGAACTGCCCTTGAATGCTGCTGAACAGATTCTAAAATTCACTGACAAGATGGTATTTCATAACTAGAGTAGCATAGCTACTGTCACTTAACCCTCCTGATGTTACCTGTTCAGTTTACCTGTTCAGTTTCTCCCCTAAAGTATAAAATAAGCTCTACCAACACTTTGTGGGTTGAGCTAATAATGATGACTTGTGTTGTTTGAAGTTACAGTGACATGCAAACAAAAAAGCTATTTATACCTAGTAGTTTATGAGTACATTCCCAAGGGAAACATCCATTGACAGTGTGTAATTTTAATGGCTTACAGTCGTCCGTAAGGACCTGAATTTTCAACAGACAACCAACAGTTGCAAAAACCTGTTCTCAAGGTCATCCTTCTGACTACAAAAAATTCAGTATACCCACTGTCAGAAAACCACTATCAGTATCAGATGATATTAACGTTAGCGTTGTCAAAGGTTCCTAAAATCAGAACCGGGTAATTACAGCCTCGTACTTGTCTAGAACCTGGGTATCCCATGGGAATACATGAATACGATGACGAAATAAGGGCTGTTGTCTACGCATGCACAATGACTCTAACAACATAGCAATAGGCTATGTACAGAACATAAGCCTATTTGTAGTTTGGTAACTGCAAGGATTGTCTTGTTCACAATTTTGTTATGCCTCTTTCAAATTAAGGTTTGTATTAAAATAAATTCACCTTTTTATTCAATTTGCAAAATTCCCATATTCTCCTTTGCATGCCGCCATTTATAATTTTTGCCAACAAAATGCTTACTATGGCCCTAGCAGATCATTGTATGATCGGTTATAAAATACTGTAGTTTGCGGCACTGTATCGCTATCAGGTACATTGTAGCACTATAGCTGTATCGATATTAGTTTAAATGGTTGGACAGTAGAGAGAATAATTAATAATTAGAAAGAATTACCACCAAAACAGTCCCAAAAGTCTTTAGTCCAGGTTACAATTGACTGGTACAGCTTAATTTCACAACTACGTAAGCAGATTTCTAGCTTAGAGGGAAATATTGCATTTGTCAAACTTTTCATTGAATTTATCCTCTTTTAACCTAATATCGATACAACCATATAGTGCTACAATGTACCTGATATCGATACAGTGCCGCAAACTACAGTATTTTATATTATTTATTTTTTTATATTTTTATAACCGATGATCGGTTATAAAATACTGTAGTTTGCAGCACTGTATCGATATCAGGTACATTGTAGCACTATAGCTGTATCGATATTAGGTTAAATGGTTGGACAGTAGAGAGAATAATTAATAATTAGAAAGAATTACCACCAAAACAGTCCCAAAAGTCTTTAGTCCAGGTTACAATTGACTGGTACAGCTTAATTTCACTACTACGTAAGCAGATTTCTAGCTTAAAGGGAAATACTGCGTTTGTCAAACTTCTTATTTAATCTATCCTCTTTCACGTACAATCGGGTTCCGTTCGATGAAAGAGAGGTAACTGGGAAAATATTTCTACCCGGAGAACACTAATTAACAAGTAATTAACAACTAA
>WURT03617312.1:0-20334 GCA_009936505.3 Holothuria glaberrima
CCAAGACCTTCATCTCGGGTCACCAGGGGTCAAAAAGCAAAAATTTTCAAGAATTTACAAGATCGTCATCTGGGGTCCGCAAAGCTCAAAATGCAAAATTTCCCAAGAATTCCCAAGATCAAATATGAACACAAAACTATTTTTCCAACACCTAAAGATAGCATTTTACCACTGACTAAAAAAGATTGGATAACATGCCATTATTGGGAATAAAACATATGCAGTATGCATAATTGAAACCTCAATGCACTTTTGCATTCTAGTTTAATTTTGTGCCCAAAGAATGTGGTCGGCCGGCTGTACAGAACAGCTATGCACATGTATGGACAGTTCATAACAAGGGCGCCTATACCCAGTGTGCTGTTCATTCGACATTGTTATTGCGAATGTTGAGCATTCACAGCGCAGCGTCACATCATTCACAATCTAATCACTGGTCACATGCACTGTTCTAGTATCATAACACAGGTGTTTGCAATGATGTACCAAGTAATGTCCGTTAGCATGCACATGATTCAGTGTGTACTGTAGAACAATAGATGAGCTGCCTAGTAGGCTTACAGTAGTGATACTATAACCATGCCTCCAATGACGTCACGTCTTTAGACGCGCTCACATTGGTTTTTCGATTTCGGATTTCTGATGGGCTGAGCCTAGCCTATATTTGGGACTGGCCATATTCCGGTATAAATGGACATAGTTTAGTCCAGAAAAACATTCGTTTTGTTTGAAGCTGTACCCAAAGATAACCTACTGTACTGAGAAACTTACTTTGGCCGTGTCATGCCCACAGAGATTTGCATCACCCCACTTAGTAAGGAGAATTGGAACTGTCTGGGATGCAAATATTTCCCCTTTAAAGACAGGTACCCACCATCCCAGACAATTCCAATTCTCCCAACTAGGTCACTTCTAGCCCCACCTACAACTGTCTATAGCTGCTCCTCGAGCAGACCCAAACCTAGCTTATTACTAAAGGCTATATCCTGGTGAACACAAAAAGCCCTAATGTGTAATCAGAACACTCTCTGTGCATGCTGTGTAGATGAGCGGCCCTGTATCATCTGAAATTTGTGACTCTGATGTCAATCAAAAAGCAGTCCCCAATTGAGACTTTTCACTTTTGCTTACCCCCAAGTAAAAGCCATACTTGGGGTGATGGGTATGTCTTTAAACTGCAGATCAAACCTACTGTTATGTCAATATCTGGTAGTATACTTCTGTTTTCACATCAACAGGTTTTGTATGTTTATTTTTTATTATATTCATCTTGTTGCATTGTCTGGTGGGTGGAGTAAACTTCCCATCATGCAATTTGCTTTCTTACCAATCATGTCAGATCGGTCTCCGTGACGAGGAATCTCAATCTGGCACTGGGTCTCTTGCTCAATTCTCTTCTTCTTCTCTCCTCCCTTGCCAATTATTACACCAAAAAAGGTGCTTGGAACATCAACAGAGAGACTGAAACCTTTACTAGTTTCCTGGAAATCCAAGCTGCATTCCACTGCTTCATTCTCTAGAAAGAAAATAAAGTTAACTGTAATTTACATGTGTTAAACTAGTTTGACTTTCACTTATGGCACTTCTACCAAATTGAAACTACAACTTGCAATTATTCTGTTTGAATTCTATGCAATATCAAACGAAACCATTGTTTACTGCATTGTAATTTATACTAAATACCAACATAACCTACCAACTGATGTCAAAATCTCTTCATCCTCCTGGTATCCTTCCTCTTCAGCACCATGCTTCCATCCTGGTGGCGGAGCAGTAGGGTTACGGCGGTAACATCTGCCACCAATGTGGATAATTGGTGGTTTCAGAACATCCATTCAGAGAAATGATAAGATCATCTGCAAAACAACAGTACATAAAACACAACTTACAGTTATGGCGACATGCCACCTAAAAGAGCTGTTTATACTCAGCAGTTAAAGAATAAAAACCCCTAATGAAAGATCCGTTGGAATTATTTCAATATCATTTACAGTTCTCAAGATAAACCTCCTCAAACTTTGATGGTTTCTGAAATAATGATTGCCTATGCTTAAATACTGATGTGGAATGTTGCAGAGTGTTAAGATTTCCTTTGTTAACCCTATATAAATTATCTCTTAATTACTAATCTGATAAATTACAGTTTGTTGAGTGATGTAAATGTCTCTGAAGGAAAGAATTTTAACTTTCATAATCCCTCAGGGGATAAAAATGCTGCCAGTGTCCTTGAAATTAAGGTTAAAAAAACAAAGGCTAACATGAGCCATATATGGTATGTTCATCTTTTGATGTCATATATTTGCATATTTAGCTCATGTTTATTCATGATACAAGTGTGAAATAGAAATTACCCGGTAAAATGGTCAATATTTGGTGGATTTTAATGGAAATTGTGGCTATTTTCTGGATTTTTAATGTTTTTTACATCAAATATCCAGCTACGTTGTCTTAATGTCACACAACCTTTAGAAGAAAGTTGTGGTATTCCCCTAATTGTAAAAATTAATTACAAGTAATTACTCTTGGCCACCAACTAAAGTTTCAACCAGTGTTTCTCCATTATAGGTAGGAGAAACTGGGCCAAAAGTGCCTAAAAATCTTCATCTTCAGACCAAAAAGTGTCCAAATTAAGAAATGTTTATATATCCCTACACCCACCAGTTTGAATTAAAGCTCAAAACATGCGCCAATGAATTGTCTCTGTGAGACTGAGTAGTTTCAAAAGAATTAGAGAAAATGGTAGGCTCTCCAGACTCAGTGACGTGACCAAAGAAGTGATATA
This sequence comes from Holothuria glaberrima, assembly GCA_009936505.3. Taxonomy (NCBI): domain Eukaryota; kingdom Metazoa; phylum Echinodermata; class Holothuroidea; order Aspidochirotida; family Holothuriidae; genus Holothuria; species Holothuria glaberrima. The sequence goes on from WURT03617312.1 coordinate 2,783, forward strand.
TCAGGATAAAATAATTTGAGGTAAAAGTAGTCAGTCTATGCCGCATGGTGTATAGGAGTAAATTTTCAGGAACCCAGAGATAGGTCTGGGTTTACGTCGTTGGTTGACTATACGTAGTAGTATGCTACAGCGGTCATGTTATTGCTAGATGCTTGTCCTCAGTGGAAGAGAAGTACCCTGTCTCATCAGTAGCAGTAGGGTAAAATGGCATTGGGTGCCATTTAAAATTGTATGAAGTCAAAATTGGATATATTATTCATGCATGAGTTCCTTAAGGATCTCAACTAGAAGCGTGTCAAGGCAGTTTAAATTTTTAAGTTTCTGAGGTAAAGGATGCTAGCTTTCTGGGTGTGTACATTCCTGTGATAAAAATACTAAAAGGTTTGGCAGGGTTTAGTGTGAGAGCGGGTCAAGGTTGCCCTATTTTCAACAGGAAAGACTGCAATCAATAGAGTCAAGACTGGTCATCCGGTGGAGCTGGATTCTGTCTCTATCGTGATAGCAGCTCATGCACTTGGTGATGCCCATTGTGATCTGATGTGACGGGAGGATAAATTTTGTTGGGGAGATAAATCATCAAATGGACATGAAGTTAGTTAGTTAGATGAGGTTTGTAACCAGTTGGTTAAAGTCAAGCCGGCCATGGCCTTTTTTTCCAGTTGTGGCTCACTGGCTTGTTTTCCCTACTCCATTGCTTATGCTGAGCACCAAGCACATTGGCAGGTTCCATTTTATAAGTCTTCGGTATGACCCAGCCAGGATTCAAACACTAGACCCTCCGGCTGCGAGTCGGATGCTCTAACCACTTGGCCATGCAGTCGGCCACTCGTTTCTCATTGGTCAGAATTTGAGGTGTCACGGCTGATTGCCATTGCTTTGGAAACTAAAGGTGCATTTGTGCTAGTTTAGATTCAGCTTTTACCCTAAAATAGGGCATTCAGACCCAGGCACTTACCCACGGGGGGAGTTCCCCCAAACAAAATTTCAATGAAAGGTCTTGCACTGAAGGAGGAAAAATTATTACAAGACCAGCCTATTTGGAATACAAATGTAGGAAGAAAAAATTGAAAATCATTGCACCATTTTGCACCTAGAGTCCTTGAAATTGGCAAAAAATTTTCATTTTAGACCCCTCCCCAGGCCAGTGAAACTCCACAATTGGTGTGCCCCCAAAAATCAGTTGCTCTGGCTATGGGCCTGTTCAGACCCCCCTCTGGAAAAATTCCTGGATCTGCCCCTGGTGTGTGTGTTAAAGGGAGAAGTGTGTCAAGTGGGCTTGAATGGTACTGTATATTGATAATGATATTTATTTTTAAAGGAAGTTTATGTTTTTCTTTATATATGTCATATAGTATACCTGTACATGTCTATGCACTTTATACTTGATTGAGTTTAAGAGGAGAATAAAAAAGTCTAAAAATTAACTACTGTGTCACTGTTTCATGTGGCTGTAGCTTATTTTGACATCAGAAAATAATTTTAACAACTTATGGTGATCAAGCTTTTTCAACAGTATCTGCCAAATTGTGGAATGACCTACCACTTTTTATCAAGAACTCTTCTACTATAACTGGACAGTTTAAAATTAAAACTAACTGGAAAACTCATTTGTTTATTTTGTCCTACTGACCACCTGTTGTTTAGTTTTTAGGGCTTTGAGACTTTGTGTAAGTCACTTCATAAGAACTGCTACAGTATGTTATAATATTATCATTTCTTGAAATTAAATTTTTTAATATTCTTACTTCCTAGTGTGGGAAGATATCTTTTCCTTCCACTTCAAATTTTGAGATAGGAGTTACTAGGCCTCTACTGTACTGTAGTCTGTAGCCTACTTGCCCAAAGTAGTATCCTAAATTGGAACAAGAGAGCTTACCCTGGAAAAGTTTTCTTGCTTGGGCAATTGAGCAAGTGTTGATTTAAAAAAGTAAACTCATTTCCTGGTGCCTACTGTAAATCACCCATTCACCAGACTGGACATAAATTGAGAAAACCCAAGACCAGCATCAATTTGGGGATTTAGCCAAACTAGCCAAAAAGACACTCTCAACCTATTCCCAAATCACCTGAAACCATCCCAAATACAGTAAAACTGAATCAATGTTCCATGAAACAAGTTAACTTTGTGGAATTTAACATGATATGCTAATTGGAAAAAAATACAACGAACACTTGTTGCAAGATTCATGCAAACCTGTCTTACTCTTTAACAACACACAGGCTTCAGATTTCTTATGAAAAGACTAGTGGATTTAATTTACAAAAACTTGAGCTCTAGCTACTGTACATAGAAAAGTTACATTGGCTGTTTCAATGCAATGGGCCAAATAGCCAAAATTTTTAATTAAACTGGCCCCCTGCTCTGTCATCCTCCACCTACCAATCCTTCAGAAGTGAAGCCTGAGGACACAGGCAAATACAGGTAAATACTCATCACCATTACACATACAAAAACAATACAAACAAGCCTCACAAGCCTTCCTTGAAATAGAATGACTCAGTTATTCTACTATAGGTACAAGGCAAAAATATCAAAAAGTTGCCTTCATCTTAAATGGGAAGAAAAGCAAGTATGATGCACACAATGACAAAGAAACAAAAACAGTACAATTACCTTGCTACAAAGGTCTACCACCAGGAATGGTAATGCTGGTTATGTGTCAGCTCATGCTCACAGTTACAAGTTATGCAGCAAAGGTCTCCACAGACCTATGCAGTCTTACCTGTTATGGCTATGCTAAGCTGTGCACAACAGGGACTGCGGAGGAAGGGACTAACAGGCAGCTAGTGGCTATTGACAGCAACAGGGTCAATATGGGCCCCACCAAGTTTAATAGGGTGCCTGTTGACTGCTGGGGCCCTTCGAGTGCGCATCTAGCCTAATATACCATTTTTCAATCGTGGAATGATAGATTTCTCAAGTGGGCATCCGACAGTCGGCCGATCACCCCATCATTACAAGAAGTACAAGGCACAAGGCTATTTTTCAAAAGCCTTTGACAAGGTACCTTATCTCACAAGCATCTTTTTTACAAATTGAGTTTTTATGGATTGAGAGGCAATTACTTAAATTGGTTTATATCTTATCTCCAGAACCGGTGAACTTTTAACAAAAGCCTGGTCAGCTCTGGAGTCCCACAGGGTACTGTCCTTGGACCCTTGTTCTTTTTATGCTCCTTAAACGATCTCCCGGATGTTGTTGCCTCTCAAATCAGGCTCTTTGCACACTACTTTGCAGATGATGCCCTTCTTTATCGGCAGATAGAATCTCCAGTAGACCAAAATATCCTGCAATCCGACCTTGACTCCCTATCTAAGTGGTCAAATGACTGGTGTATGGAATTCAGTCCAAATAAATGTTATACAGTATTCTTACCACCACCTTGAAAACTAAACCCTTCAAATTTACTTCTAAATTGGTAGGACATACTGTAATCTTGAGTCTGTTAAGTCATCCTGCTACTGTATCTTGGAGTTACCTTGGACTCCAAGTTTTCTTGAACCCCTCACATAAAAAACGTACAGTACTGTAGCTGCTTAAAATCATCTACTGTAGGTCTCTAAATTTTCTATCCCATAACTTACATGGCTATCCTTCCCATGTTAAAGAAAAGGCCTATCTTACCTATGTACATCCCCAACTAGAGTAGAGTATGCCTCCCAGGTCTGGTCTCCTCAAACTACCACTGGTTAAAAGTAACTCGAAAATATCCAATCTTTGGCCAGTAGGTTTTTTACTGGACGCTTCAAGAGAACTGAAAGCATTACTGACATGTCATTTTTAAATTGGCCCACTCTTGAATGTAGACGTAATATTACCGATCTTTCTACTTGTCACAAAACTTTACATTATAAATTGGCCGTCCCTACTCAGAATATTTTTGTCCCCCATTATACTCTCGCTAGGTCAAACTCACAGTCTTTCAAAAACATTACTTGTAGTGTTGGTGTGTTTGGCAATTCATCATACTTCCCAAGAACCATATCCAGTTGGAACAAGCTCCCCCCGGACATAGCCCAACTGGATAACGAGACCACGCTCAAGATGGGAATAAATAACTGGTTTCAGTCTCAGTAACAAATCACTCTGCACACTAACTATCCTCCATCGAAAACCCAGCTAGGGCGCACTGAAGTACTCTTAAGAGGGAAAAGAAGGTTGGGCTAAACAGTACAACAGTGCTAGTTAACTATCATAGTTACAGTAGATTATATATGCATTCACACAGTGTGTGCTAGCCTAGGGTACCTATGCCTAGTTCTCACGTACACTTTGTTCCTTGAACTAGTATGGGAAGCCTCAAAGCGAACCCGGCAACCCATATACTAGGTCAGCAGACTGCGGACTCGACTAAGTGTGTGCATGCCCTGTAGGCCTAACTTACTACTGGTTTTACTTCGTAAAGATAATGTTGGAATCGAATTTGAGTCTTCTGACAGTGATAACCTAAATATGGTAGAAGATTAAGCTAAAAAAAGAATAATTTTGTCTATGTTATGAATGATATATTGCAAATCAGTTGAAAATTTGTGCTGCAGCTGTACCAACAACGTAGGCCTACCTGCTATTCGTCCATCAACCCCACTTAATTAGTTATTTCGTGGAACTGGTGTATACTAATTTGTACACAAATTAGAAAGTTGTCGACTGAGAAAACGGTAAAAAAAGGAAATTTCTCCTTACCAAAAACTCTTTAAAATATATTTTTACCTGCTAAGCAACTCTTTGGTCTTTAAATCAAGAAAACGACCGATATAAACCTTAATTTTGGAAAAAGAAAAAGGAAAAAAGCAAAAACTTTGTCATAAATTAGATCAGCCTCTATTTGGTACAACGGCGTCCGAGCCAATACCCAGCTGAAGTTAGCAAGCCAATGACTTCTTCGGAGTCGAGTCGGTCTTCGTTTTCACTTACCTCGACGTGAATATTTTCGTGTCTTTGCAAACTTTCATACCCATCGGTGGAATTGAAGATTGTTTTACCAAGTGAAAGGAATAGCCTACAGTTATCTACCTGTAAGAATGCAACAATATAACGTATTGATTGTAGTTCAAAGAATATTGTAATATCAACTTCAGATTGTAGGCTACCTTCAATTGTGTGGAGTACAGGTACCAATTTAGCGAAATGTACAGAGCACAGACTAGCAGTAGCAGTAGCCTAACATAAGTGTAGGCCCCAGACCAAACCTTATACCCATACAAAACCCACCTACCACGATCAGATTCTGCCACAGTCACAATATAACTTGTCAATGTTTATCTTGAAGCAATTGACTGAAGTGGAATTAACCACAGGTACTAGTAGTAGTATAGGTTGGCCAAGACTGCCATATATGCATAGTCTTGGCCAACCTACTGTATACTAGTACCGAGCGCCTGTGGAATTACTGTAACAACCCACTCAGGCAGACTGTTCCACATATTGACTACTCTATGAGAGAAGCTGAACCTTCTGATGTCAAGCCAATAGAAATGCTTCACCAGCTTCACCTTCATACAATAGCCACAAACACAGGAATTAGCACAAACCTTTAAGTAGTGAGCCCTACAATTAAGCCAAGCCAGTGAGCCACAACTGGAAAAAAGGCAGTGGCCGGCTCGACCTGAACCAATCGGTTGGAAACTGGGCCGTTAAACCTCAACTAACTAACTAACTAACCTACAGACAGAGAATTCCTAGTACCAGAAAGGAATTTGAAAACCTGCAGCATATCCCCCCTAATCCTTCATAACTCAAGAGTAGTTTGTCGAAGACATTTGCGCCTATCGTGATAGTGCGTAACGCACTTCAGGAATACAGTAAGACAAGTGGCTCTCCTCTAAATTTGTTCTAAGAGAAACTTGTCCTTTTTGTAAAAAAGGATTCCAAGCCTGCACAGCGTAATCTAGGTGTGGCCCTAGCCTACCATACATAGTCTGTAAGTGTAAGCACCTAGTCTAGTGTATCATGATATTGTTTTGCCAATTTTTACCAATGTTGCAAAATAATGAATAATGAAAAAAAGCCTCATGTGTTTTCCAGAATCATCTGGACGGTATTCTGTCACTTTCATTCCTTCGGCCTAAAGTACTGTGTGTCGTTCGCCCAGAGCTCACAATACACAGTCCTTACAACATCCTATGAAAATAGCAGGGGATTGGCCGTCTTTATGATGGTTGAAATTGACTTCCTTCTCGCAGCAAATTTTAGACGTAAAATCTTAATCTACTTCCATGCCTATATCCATACAGTATCTTACAGGAATATTGCAGTTGTTTTTGATTGCTAAGATCTTCTGGAAAGGGCCAAAAGTTTGAAAGGAAATTAGCAACTTTTTTGTGCCATAAAATTTATTGTGTGAGGAAGGAACTTCGTTTAAATCAGTATGCTAATAAACTATATTATCACATCAGTATAGAATGTTTAAATTGGCAATGGCTACAGCATTTGTATACATGTACAGTATAGGAACTACAGTAATCGAATGTTCCATGTGACATCATAATGTTGCACACATTGCATTCTGATATCAATAATTATTTCTAATGCAACAGTAAATTTAAACGAAGTAGCAAAGTTGATGATTTTATTTCAAATTTTCGGAAGTTTTCAGAGGTTTAAAGAGATGAAAAACAAATGCAATAGTAGTGTAAGATATGAAAAGGAAAAGTTATGGCAGTAAATTAGGATTTTGCTTGTAGTAAAATGAGGACCAAAGAAACTGTTTGACCTCTATTTGATTGTAATGGTCATGTTGTCCTTGATGATGAGATTAATGCCAAGATGGTGAATGAGTACTTTGTTTCGGTATTTACAGAGGAAAATGTACATGAGATTCCTGTTTGCGACAGTCTTATTAATGAGGATGTACAGTAGATGTTTTAGGTGATGTTGATTTGTCAGAGGAGGTAGTCTTGAATAAATTACTTGGTCTTTGTCCTGATAAAGCTCCAGGGGCTGATGATACAGTATTTATCCAGTTGTCTTGAAAAATCTTGCTGATGTTATTGCTGTACCGTTGAGCTTGATTTTTAGTCATAGTTTTGCTTGTAATGTTGTGCCATCTGACTGGAAATTAGAAAATGTAACACCATTGTTTAAAAAGGGTTCAAAGAACCAAGCTATTGGCTACAGGCCTGTAAGCCTGACTTCACAAGTTTGTAAAGTTATGGAGTCTGTTTTGAAGGATAGAATTATAAATCACTTTGTTTGGCGGTTTGGCGGGAGAACTGGCAGCACTATTCATGGTATGGTGGCAATGGAAGTTTGAGGAACTGATGGAGAAAGAAAAGATCAATGTAAAGTTGTTTACAAGATATGTGGATGACATTGTCATAGTGGTTAGACATGAAACAGAGAGATATGTTAAAAGTGAAATGATGAAAAAGTTACAAACTCTGACCAATACCATACACCCTTCAATACAAGTAACAATTGACTTTCCTGAAAAAAACAGTAATGGAAGAATGCCAGTTCTAGATCTGAACGTACAGTATGGTTGGAGGAAGTAATGGTAGAGGGGCAAAAAACTACAAAGATTATGCACTCTCACTACATGAAACCCATGGCATCGAGGTACGTTGTCCACCATGACTCGGCCCTCCAACTGAAAACTAAAATTGATATTTTGGTTATAGACTTAGTGAGAGTGATGAGAAATATCTCATTATTCTTAAACAAAGAAGAGCTTAACAAACATGTTCAATACTACATTCATAGGATGCAGTATACTGGTTACTCTGTTACAGAAAGAAAGGAAGTGTATTTCAAGGCGAAGAAAAAGTTTGATAAAATGCTCAAAGAGGAAAGGGAAGGGACGGCCCCTCTATACCGGTCCAAAGAGTGGAAAGAAAGAAACGGAAAGAAAAACAAATACAAAACAAGTTGGTTTAAGAAAGATGGATCTGAGTCAGTGTTGTTTATAGATGCAACCCCCAACAGTGAATTGGCAAGACAGTGCAAAAATATTTACAAAAAATGTTGTCTCAAAGTAAAAGTCATTGAAAAAAAAGGCACATCCTTAAAAAACATGTTAGTGAAGTCAAATCCATTCAGGGCACAAGGATAATGTAACCTAAGTGATAAATGCGAAACATGCCAAGACAGTAGGGGTAAAGCTATCTGCAAAAAACATGAAGTTGTCTATGAAGTGAAATGTAAAGGTTGTGGTGAAAAAGGAGGAAGGTACATTGGTGAGTCTGCAAATAGCCTCCAAGAGAGATACCGACAGCATAAAGAAAAACTTAAAACTATGAAGAAAGAATCTGTGTTTTGGAAACACATGCAGGAAAACCATAATGGCAAAATTGCAGACTTAGAAGTAAAAATTATCAGAAGTTTCCCAGGAGATGCCACCTTACATCAGGTGAGCGAAGCTGGCTACATACGAGAAACCAACCCAGATCTCAATAACAAGGGAGAGTGTAGAGCAAATGCCCCCAGACAAAGGAAGAAAGCTTTTAGACCAGGTTAGGCCTGTTTACTTAACACTCGTAATACCTTTCTTCCTTTCCCTCAGTTCATATATTTACTTGTAGGATTTAACAAAGGGTGACTTAAGAATGACCACTACTAATGAGTACATGTGTGTGTGTACAATTGAGTGTACTGACACACACAAGGAAGTTACAGCAGTGAGAAGACTATTGTGCTGATCTGAATAGGATTCGAAAAGCTTACATTTTTCTCACTAAAGGAGTTTTTTATGTGATTTCCTCGAGTGTCAGTAAACGGCAAGGTATGTTACCTTATAATGAACCCTACTAAATTATCAGGAAAGACGCTGGCCAGACTGAGGGGTTTAGTTGACTCTATTAACCAACAAACCAACCCTGAAGGTCATACTTGGATAAATATAATCTTGTTAATGATTCTCAGCATGGTTTCAGTTCTGGAAGGTCCTGTCTAACAAATTTGTTACATTTTATGGAAATTGTTACAAGGAAGATTGATGAAGGACTCCCTGTTGATGTTGTCTGTTTAGATTTTATAGTAAAGCCTTTGACAAAGTTCCTCATAAACGTCTTATTAACAAGGTGAAAGCACATGGCATATTCATCTGTGGCAAATTGGATTGAGAACTGGCTTAATAACAGGTTTCAAAGAGTTGTTTTGAATGGTCATAAATCAGACTGGCTCACTGTGACTACAGTAGTGGTGTGCCACAAGGATCTGTCCTTGGCCCAAATTTATTTATCATATTAATAATCTCAACTTGAACCTAAAAAGCATTGTATTAAAGTTTGCAGATGACACAAAAGTTTTCTCTGATGTTGATCATCCATGGAGCAAGTGTCTATGTTGCAAACAGATTTAGATAGTACTGTATGTTTAAATGGTCTGAGGACTGGCAAATGTCATTTAATGCTGGGAAGTGTAAGTGCCTTCATATTGGTTATGGCAATGGTAAGGCTAGAGCTACATTTAGGCATAATTGTTGATGATTCTCTAAATTCAATTAGCAATGTGCCAAGGCTGTGGCATCAGCAAATACAGTAAGGTTCTTGTATTATTAATAGAACATATTTTTGTAAAAGTAAAGACAATATATTGAGATTGTACAAGTCCTTGGTCAGGCCTCATTTGGAGTATTGCTGTCAAGTTTGGCGTCCTTACCACCAGAAAGATGTTGATAATATTGAGAAGGTGCAGAGGCGAGAGTCAAGGATGATACCTGAGATCTCTCATTTAAGTTATGAGTACAGGCTTTCTGAGACTGATCTTTTGTCTTTAGAAATGTATAGACTTCGTGCAGATCTCATTGAGGTTTATAAGATTGTCAAAGGATTAGAGAAGATTGAAACATCTATTTTTTTGAACAATGCTCTGATTGTCGAAGTCATGGACATCCTTTCAGGTTTTATTAACCAAATTGTAGGTTAGACATCAGGAAGTACTCTTTTAGTCAACGTGTCATCTCTGAATAGAATAACCTGCCTCTTGACGCTGTCACTGCTGAAAGTGTTAATAGTTTTAAAAACAAAATTAATCCAATTTTGAAGAAAAGACAAGGGCTTTACATAAGCCAAAAAAGGCTGCCTGCCCTAGTGTTCAAGATCCCATCAGCCTTATTTGCCGATGGGAATCGGTGAGTCATAGGTGAGTTATTTTAGATCCTAGCTTTGCTGTAAGAAGAAAATTAATTCCGACCAGCACCATGCTGTTCGAAGACCCCGGGTTTTCAATTAGGCATAGTAAGGACCATATATAGGGAGCTATTGGCGACTGGCTGGGGGAGAGCTGGGTTAGTTGGAACACTGGGTGAGTTGAAACATTGACATTTTCTCACACAGGAAATAATAAAAGTTTGAAATTCTGCCATCACTTTAAAGGTATTAGCAACAGTCATCCACCTTGTTGTTTACAGGATGGATGCTACAACACTGCTCACGAGAAAAAGATATTTTGATTTTTGGGACCTCTAGGTAAATGTTTCACAATTTCCAAAATGTGTCCTAGCTCTGTGTTGTTGAATGATCAGGGAGAATAGTTCTGACTGAAGTAGGTACTACTTGTGAACTACAAAAAGATGGTAAATACATGTGTTATTGCAGGCCCTATTATCTCTTGTTGTAGGCCTGTATATGTAACATGTGCCTTGGGGGTTAGTTGGAACAGTCTGCTGGGGTTAGTTGGGACATGTTTAGCATGGACCAGTGAGTGGAAATTTCTCAAATATGGGTCAAAAAATTCCCAGAATATTTGTGTGAATAGTTTGTCATGAACATATAATCTGAAAATTTTGGCAAAATTCTTTGAATTATGACGGATTTAAAATTCTTTGAAATTCTGCAAATCCACTGCAAAATGACATTTTGTCATTTTTGTTAAGTTTGAGGTCTTATTTCTCCCCAAATACATAAGTCTGTAATGATATTAACCTGAACCTTTTCCGTAATACAGGTTTCTGTAATGTGGAGCTTTTCAATTGTTGCTTTGTGGAGTTATGGCTTCTAAAATTGCCAAAATTTGCCTTTGTGACAATTACAGTATTGCCACACGTTCAGCGAAGTTTGGAGACCAATATTTCTGTTAGTATTATACATACATCCCTGTAATTTTTGGAGGTACTTATCTGGCACACAGAGAATACATAATCCTGTTTATACTGATTTCCTGTGGTGCATTTTTAGCTCAACCCACAAAGTGTGGGTAGTGCTTACAGTATGTTATACTGAAGGGGAAAAAGTCTGTCTCACTGAAAATGTCTGTCTCTCTTTTCAAATGGTTTCAGCTTCTGTAGTTGTTAGTGGATTTTTCTGAAATTTGCTGTGCAGATGTCATATTAGGGTGGCAATACATTTCCTTCTTAGCTATATGATAAGTTAAAAAGAAGTAATTTTTGGCCAGTTTTGATCATTTTAGCTTACAATAGCTTTATCTGGAGGGGCTTGCTCACCAACCTCAATGAACAGTCTCAAGGCAAAAGCCTCCATCAGACAAGTCTTCAGTTACTGTACTTTGTTTTGACTGCTATTCTTAGGTATTGTTAGTATTCTCGTAGTTGCCAGTGTCCAGTGTGTCTACTGTGTACACAATTACAGTAAGGAGTTCCCAGACAGCTAATTACTTAATATCCTTCAGTAATTTTAGTATCTATTACACAGCTCTCCACGCTGTGTGAGGACAATGCATACAGTGGGCCTGTCATTGTTCATCCAGAGAGTTGCTATTAGGCTCATCACCACTTGTTTCCATAGTCTAGCTGGAGTGATAGTCTGAGAATGTAAATTTGATCTTTGCTCTCTCAAGGCCCTGTGTCAACCAAGGAATCAAGAATTTGGAATAATTTCAATTTAAAAATTATCAGCGCAACTAAGCAACATTTAAACTTCAAATGCTTACCAATTTCGCGATGGAGGGAGAGGGGGAGAGGAGTGAGGGAGGGGGAATAGGGAGGGAGAGGGAGAGAAGACATTTAATGGCTTCTTCCCTCACTGGTTATGCCACTGCCCTACATAAACTGGTCACATTAATGTACTGTGACTCCAGTTCCTGATCCCTGCCCATATCAGTTGGCAGTGGTATGTAAGGGGGTGAACTAGCTACAGTATAAAGATTTATCTCTGACACGATCCAAATGCTACTGTAGGTGAACACTGTTTACGTGCCAGACAACACAACATGAGTTTGGGTACTGTATGTACTAAGTGTGGACCATGATTGTGTTCAAAATGAATTGACAGTAGCTATGCTACTCTAGTTAAGAAACACTGCCTTAAAAATGCCTTTTCGGGCTGAATAGCACCACACAAAGCATTTTCAGAACAGGATGATGTCATGAAAACTTTGAGGTTTTCTTCCTGTGTATTTGAGATACAAAATACTTACAAAAAACAAAGTTTCAGAGTTCTAGGTATTTCTGTTCATTATATACTGTATCAGCTTGTTAAGTTGCTCCATCACACAAACTGGAGCATCTTCTGGGTCAAAAAGGTCAACATGGGTCAAGTTTAGAAAATTCTGATAATTTTTTCTTAGAAAGATATATCTATCAACATACCATGTACCAAGTCTGGCAAGACATCATGTTACAGGTAGCTACACATGATTTTTTGACCATGCTCCAACTAACTCACACCATGTTTCAACTAACCCCATGCCTGGGGTTAGTTGGAACATCTCGGGGAGTCACATTTCTTGTTGATTTTACCGAAAACAGAAGAAGTTCAACCATTCTCAATATATGCAATTATTAACCGCTATGGGGTACCCATACAATGGTATATTAATTTTTCCTCAAGTCAAATCTGTCTGAAGATTATGGGAATTTTTCTGAAAATCGTTCCAACTAGCCCCGCTCTCCCCAACATGTGCCTTTACTGAGGACTAGGTGTGGCCTAACCAACTGCTTAAATAAATTTAACACAATACTGTATCTTTGCTAAAATTACTGAAATTTCTTTCATGTTCAAAATCTAACAGCCCCCAAGTTTGACTTTCCATCCCAGCAGTCGCACATCCACCCAAAAATACTTGCAGTGGACTTAGGCCTAGCCTAGAAAAAAATTACAAAAAAGTTCTGGATGTGGTGTTCTAGATGAACGATGGGGTTGTTCTCAAAAAGCATCCATACACGGTACTTGTAGGATGCCCTTATTTATCTCGGTGAAAATTTTGACTCCGCATCGGAGCATCTGGGCATCCACCCAAATGGTGATTGATATGGACTTAAAAAATTTTTTAAAAGTCTCTGCATATGCCAACACTTATAGGCTACCGATTTTCTGAAAGTTTGATTTCAGATGCTCAGATACAACCTCGAGTGGCCCTGTATTCTATAGTTACTCCATAATTTGTAGGCCGCCTCCTTTTTGAAGATCTGCAAGATTATAATGAAATCTGACAAATTATCACTTCATGAAAAATAAATCATGAAATCAGACAAATTTTGACTTCATGAAAAGTAAATCATGATATCTGACAAATTATTACTTCATGAAAAATAAATCATGAAAATCTGACAAATTATGACTACATGAAAAATAAATCTTGAAATTCATTCCTATAATATCATATACTGTACAGTAGGCTACTTCATGCCCTGAGAAAAAAAAATCTGTATCTATATGTTTCAAAATGTCCATGTAAATTCCCTGATTATTTTAGAGTTATTTTGTTCTTTGTAATTTGCATCCACTGGAACCATGAAGAAGCTCTAACAGTAACTCTGAACTAATGGTCCTATGTTAATTTGTTTTATGAGCATGAACGCTTGCTGCGGGTCTTTCTGGTTGGTCCTGAAATGGTCTGAGGGCTTTGTCAGAAAGGTTGGTTTGCATGGCAGAACCCTCAAACCAATGCTGTTTTAGTTCTAGATGGGCTGAGCATGATGCATTGTCAGTTCAGGCAGTCCTGTTTGTAAACTGATTACTGACGATTGGGTGGTTTGAGTATCAAACCCAGACTGATGCACATTTCAGTCTCAAGGAATAGAAATACATCTCAGACGCACTGAAGAAACCACTTGACTTAGGGTGATTTTGCTCCCGGTTTTTTTTTTTTCGAAGTTGCTTTTAGCAGAGACACTGTGTCAATGTGATATGATAAAATCTTGTGGGCACTGTTAAATCGACCAATCAGAGAGTTAAAAGAACCTATGCCATGGACGCTGAACTGATGCAAAATTAGTGAGGTGTGAAACATTGCGTGTCAGTTGGTACAGTAGTGCATGCGACCCTGTTCACTGAAGATGGCCAGAGATAAACAAGTAACTTGCAGATCATTCTTGGCTCAATTCAGAGAAATTTTTACCATATTTCCTGCAGAAAAATATTAAATACATCCATACAAGAGATTTGAGAACAGTTAAAGTAGCTAACAATACATTGTGCTTGTTTTGATAGCTAGCCCACAATAGCGCAGGACATTTTATACATAGGCATATTTATAATGCATATTTTTGGTTCCAATATGGTGGTGAAATTCATCCACACCATCTAGATATGCCACTCAGCATATATTACTTAAAACTCAAACCAACTTCAATAGCTGGGATATCGGATCAAATGATCCCTCCCTCTCCCTCAATTTCTCAATTTTTTTAATATTTGCCAGTGCCATATACTGCTCTTAATTTCCTACACAAATATATTGTAAAATAAAAGGCTGCCAGTGAGAAAAGGAAATTAAACACCCCATTCTCCCCCCCACCCCACCCACAAATTACAAAGCTGCCAGTGTACCTTCCATCCATCCGAAAATTTTTCAAATACAGTACAGTATAGCAGTCATGCCTCATATCTTGTTATTGTGCCTACACTATTACAAACTTTGCATTAGCCAAGAGAAAATTTTGTGGCTCACAGTATCTGTGTTCATAAGATGGGTGTAAATCTTGCATGCACTGAATCTGTTTCCATAAAATGAGTGAATATCTTGTGTGTATGGAATCTGTGTTTAAGAGGACATGAAAATTTTGTTTGCACAGAATCCGTGTAAATAGGACGAATGAAAATCTTGTGGGCTTGGAATCTGTGCCAATAATGCCCACCTGTGTTATTTATTGCTGTGTATTTGTGAAAATGCAACAGTTTCTGAGAATGGCCTTGTAACTTGTCATTAAAAACACTATTGAAGTTGGTTGGCAAAGTGTGCTATACTTTGATGTTAAACTTTTCTTTTGGGGGGAACTCCCACTTTCTTTGTTGGCAGATGAGGGCACAAAAAACAAAAGAAAGAAGGAGAAATTTGTGGAATATGAAAGCTTTATTGCTGGTGGAGTCTCAACTGCAGCCCTGCTCTCAACAATTGCTTGTTCAGTGCTGTATCAATACAATTTAGTATTAATTATTCACTTCTGGACTCTGATTTCATACTAGTAATAGTAGCATCATTTAAATATGTACAGTACTAGTAATGTACCATTTAAAAGGTCGGCCTTTTGGTTAAGATCATGTGTAGTATCTGTCGTTTTTCATCTAGTCTAGAATGGGGTCTCACATTCAGACCCATAATGTAGATGTCTGAAGGCCAAGAAGAAAATATTAATACTTAGTGTACTCTGGGGATGTACATAATGTACAGTAGCTCTCCTTTGGAAACAGAACCCCTTCGGGAGTAACGTTTTGTTTTAGCATTCTTCCCAAAGAGTCAAGGGGACCCTAGAAAAAGTAGTAATGTATTGATTGATGTTTTCACTTACACCTTTTTGTTCTGATTTCCACAAGCTTTACAGAGGATGTCAGGAGGGTACAGTTTGTATTGACCACTAAACTAGACTAGTCTGCACCTTTACAGTGACGGTCACAGAAGTTCAAACAGCACAATGCAGAAAGTAAAGACATTGCTACTCACAAGTTTCAATACCCTAGGTCAGAAGAGGTTCATTCAAGTGAACCCTGCAGCAAAAATTAGAAACATCAGCTATACTTCAAGATTAATGAATGGAAAACCAGTTTACATTTCTACTCCAATATTTTATGTCAATGCAGGTGAGTTTTAAAGCATCAGTAACTTCAACATTGTTGAATGGAAAAGTACAGAAGTCTTATATATTTTCACTCCAATTTTTTAAGAGAATGAAGGTGAGTTGTACAGCATTGGTACAACTGTACATTAGATGGTAAGAAGACAGCATAGCCCATGTGTGAGATTGCAGTATGCTGGTTACAGTATCATTTTCTCAAGAATTTCATACCAAAATTATACTTTGTGGAAAAGTGTAAGGAGAGAACAACATTCTGAAGGCAGAAAAAAATTATACTCAGAGCAAGTATTGCATTTATAATTGAATGACTCACCCTCCTAAGCTGGGGCATGTTCAGTCAAAGGTGCCACAATGACAATGACAATGTGACTCACATGGACATAACACTTGTTAGGCTAGCCACTAAAGGGACTTAGGAGTGAGTCATGTCGCTTCAGATGTCAGTCACTTAATTGCTTACCAGTGCTTGAGTTTTATGAAAGACAACAGACATGAGATCATAGAAAACTATAATGAAATTGGACTACCAGATATTAAATAAAAAGTGTAAGGTTGTCCATTGGACAGCTACTGTACATACTTTAAGGACAAGTAGGAGCAAGTACAGTAGTTAGCATTATTTATACAAAAGGTGCATCAAGTTGCAAACTGACAACACAGAGATCGATAGTTATGCACACTGAAAAACTCGCCTATTATCACATTGGCAATGTTTTATTTTTGTCTTTGGCCCATACTGTTAAAATTGCACATGCAGTAATCATGGCTACTAGTCAGTGAGCCTGGCTGTATTCTTTCCCACATATCGTTACAATGAAATTATGATAGGCTGTAACTTTTTTTCCTTTTTTCAAAATGCTTCTTCAAGTCACTTTTGTTTTTATTTTGCAATTTCTCTGTTGATAGACTTTGTATGAATCAACAGACATACACATCTCCTATGGCTCCCAGGAGGAGAAAATGGTGTACATGTATGAACTGTTCATAACATAATTGGGGAGTTTTCTATTAGCGTTTGTGTTTGGATGGAAAGAAACTGATATTTTGGTGATCAAATTTTTATATGTAACTACCTCAGATATTAGTATTCATAATTTTGAACACACATATTTAGTAACACTTTCAGAAAAATTTCTGTTTAATCAAAAATAATTTTTGCAAAGTCAAGTAACGTAACCTGGGAACTTATAAGTCAGCTCTTGGTGTAGGAAATGTATTTTTGACAGTTTTCTACAGATCTTTTGCATTAAATGTTATACTTCAGTGATCTTTCACACAGGGTGTCAAGGGGGCTTTGCCAATGAGCAAGCTGAAGTCATTCTGTAAAGCCCTTAAACAGATCAACATGCTTTCTTGAAAACAGAATTGCTTTTATGGTCAATGAATGGTACAGTAGTTAGCTGCTCGGCACTTTATGAACTTCAAAGAAAATGATTCAGCAAATGATGTATACTAAGGAAAGGCTTGTCTTTAGAATATGGAACACACTACACATGTGTTTATGGATTTACAGGGTATATTCGGGGAAATAATTTATGATGGAACAGACCTGTGCATTTTCTTTTTGGGTCATTCTACTGTAGTTAGTTAGTTAGATGAGGTTTAACAGCCCAGTTTCCAACCAATTGGTTCAAGTCGAGC
>WURT03617423.1:3284-20334 GCA_009936505.3 Holothuria glaberrima
ACTATTTCGAGATATGACAAGAGAACTGAAATCAATTTTTGTCAAATGCAAAATGAAGCTTATTAAATTGAAATGCATTGAAAGGAAATGACTGTGACCATCTCGCTTCCTTAAACTGAGGACTCTTTGGAATCAAGATGCATTGTTCTTCCAATTTTGTGCATAACAGAATCGGACAATATGGTCTTTTTCACGTACAGTATGCTAAAAACAGTAGACAGATTATAACTTAATTAAAAGAAAAAAATAATCGCTTAGTCCAATGGCAAAAAACAGAATCCCCAAAAATTCCAGTATAGTGTACTCATCCAGTTCTCCCAGACATGGAGCCCAAAATGTCAGTATATGTTTTACTGGATTTTATGGGTTTTATGGGTTTGCTAAAGGTCTGCTCATCACCAATAACCAACAATCAATACCCAATATTTCAGTTATCAATATCAACCAATACTAATACATCTTAGAAATGAGATTACTGTACACACAACCATCTGGCTATTGCGTACTATGTTTGCCATCACTAAATAATTTACTACGCAAGTCAAGTGAAAAATGCTGTAGATAACTGAAGGGCATTCTATGTCAATAGGAGTGAAATGTAATGCCAATTCTGGTAATATCAGGTACTGTAGTGTCATTTTTAATTGCATGAGGTAAAATACTATAATTTGCCATCTAATATTAATCAATATTATAACCTTTGCATTAAGTGTAAATCTAGAACTATTAGTTGGATAGTACTGCAGTATTGACATTTAAGGAAAATTTTGCCAGTGCTGACATAGGACCAATATGGGGATAAACATCGGCTGTGACTGAACACTAAGAATCGGTCCTGGTCCAACTGATAATTGGTCCTGGTCCAACACTAAAAGATCCATTAAATCCTACCTTCGCGAATGCATCCCTGCCGTAGTACGCCTGCTCCTCTGTGTGTCCTTTCTCCATGACCTCTCCTCGGGCTGCAATAACCCTGTGACAGAGTGACTTCTCAAGATTTTCCCTATTTATATCAAGCAATTCTGCCATTGCTGAAAGTTGCCCAGGGTCCTTTACAGAGCAGGAGTCATCGTCATTGCCCTCAAACTGAACCTCACCCTATCCAAAAGAGGAAAACGTCAGAAAAAAATGACCTTGTTACAAAATATTCAAAATGTGTTTACTGCATATGTTACACTTTTTTCCTTAAAGTCTCTCTTGCTTTATGCTGGAGGGTGAAAATAAAAGATTATCAAAAAACACTTTTGGCTCCACTAGGGAGCTGCGTCCCCTGATGGGCCAGAACTTAACACGATCAAAATTTCAGTCTACAGACCTCTCCATCATGGGTCTTTCATACCTGGCCCACTTATGTAAGATTTCATTCATGCCCTGTGCCACTTATTTCACAATTCAAAGACTTGACAAAAATTTGAGAAACCCCTAGTGGTGTTGGATTACAAGTTCAGCCTCCTGTTTCATAAAGAGTTGCAGTCAATGTTAAGTTTGATTTCAATAGCACTCTTACGTGAAAGTTAAACTTAAGATCAATCTTAACACTCTTCATGAAACAGGGTCCAGGTTCTTTACCACAAACTACAACAAATTTGTACATCTCACCACTTTTGACATGCCATTCAGCTAAGTAGAACATGGAATATTCTTGGATTAAAAACTCTCCTTCCACAGTGCCAACCCGCTAGATGCCAAAAACCTCAACCTCATTGCATAAAATGCCACCGCCTTAATCTACATGATAATAGCAATGGTGTGCTTCTGAAATAATGCTTCTACAATTCATATGAAACTGACCAAAGGTTAAATTGAAGAGTGGTACACAAACTGAGACAAGCTGAATTTTGTACCTACATCAACAGTTCCTGAACTTTATTGGATCTGGATTTGTAGGTATTGTTGAACCATTAAAAAACTTTCTTCTTTCTTTGATATATTACTTATTTTTCATAAATGATTGCTGACTGGTTAAATGTTAAAGTATACTTTACTGTGATGATTATTTGTTTCATTGGAAAATATTGTAATGAGTGACAAATAAATAAGGAAAAAAAAATTAAAAAAAAAAGTTCCTGGACAATTCCCACCTAGACGACTCCCCCTGGGGAAATCTGACCCCTGAAAATTCCCACCCAGAAGAATGAGTGGTCATTTCATGGCTTGGAATTGTCAGGGTGAGAGCTACCCCCTCACAACACTGACAACAATAATACTGTACTGTACATCAAGGAAACAGAGACACAGCCAATTGCTGGCACTATTTAATCTACAGTAGCCTACTGAAGCTAGATATGTATTGCATCACAAATAAATTATTGTGTATGCTTTAGCATACATCATACAGTACTATACAAATATTGATAAAAATATACTGTCCTCAGAATTTGTTATTTATTCAAATTGAGACTTCTTTTCAATAATACCAGTTAACGGGTTTCGAATTACTGAATCAAAGCTATCATCATTCCCAGGGTCTGGTTTTATTTACAGCTGACTTTTATCCTTGGTCGTGTTTTTCTCAGTTTGATACTTGGAACGAAATTCTTCTTAGCTTTTTCATGAATCTGCTATGTGTGTTCTGTACCTTAACATTTGACAGTGCCAATGGTAGAACAGTAGTATAGGATGTAGGCATATATACCAAAGTTTACTGACAATTCATTACACAAGGAGTTTCAAAACTGTGGTATGCAATACTTTGTGGTATATTTGGAATACCGCAGTGGTGGGAGGAGTGGCATGCATGGTGGATATAGTACGCAGTGTACTTGCCTAACCCACCACACTATTCTTTGCACACCACAAGAGTACTCAAGGTATACAGGTAGTATATATTCATATGACAGTGGTACCCGTTGGGACCAGCAAAATATAAAATGGTACATCTGAGGGAAAATTGGGCTCTAACTGATTCACAATTTCAGCAGGCCTCATACTTATCTTCTAGACATTTTTCAAAGAAACCTATGACCAAAAATTGAAAAATGAATACAACAAAAAATATGCAGGTATCAGTTTCACTGTACAATTCATCTTTTAAGCTGAGTTCCAAGATTGAGTAGACTTGGTAGAAGTGTTGTATATTAATATATCCCTTCACATGCATGTGAAGTACTGTATACACAAGTCTTCCACCTACTTCAATAATTCATAGATAGCATTTACAAAATACAGTACTAGTGAACGAGTCTCAATTGCTGTAAAGTGCTGTAACAAGATATTATGAGATCCTCAATGTACAAAAGTATAAATGAAAATTCTTCAGCTTGCCAAGATATGGTTTTGTTTTGTTCTTCTTGTTTTGTATTCTTATTTTAAATGATTTTGTGACATGAAATTGAAGTAGCTCAATACCTGTTGGACGATTTGAAGGTAGCCTACTGTCTTGCAAACATCTTACAATGATTCCTCATAAAATTCACTGCAAAAGCTTTGTTTAGTTTAAACGTCTCTGCACAAACAATAACTCCTTGGTTTGCTTGCAGCGTACCATGGAGGTCAAAGGTTTGACTATTGTACAAAGTATTTGCAGGAAGATACAGCAGCCATAAGTCGGGGCTAAATTTAGCCAGCTGCAGCTGATCTTTTTAGACTACGTTGACATAAGGAATGAGTGCCTTTTAAGACAAACACTCATCACCCCAGAGTATATTTTTAGTGTGAGGGTATCAAAATTCTCAGTTGGTGACTGCTCTTTGATGACATCAAATTCTGAAAAGTCAAAAAATGCAGAGTGAGTAGTTTACATTCCACACAATGTGGAGAGAAACTTTGAATTACACATTATAGCCTTGTATGCTCACCAGGACATGGCCTTAAGCAATAAAAGAGGTTTGAGTCTCCACAAGGAGAATCTTTACACAGTTATGGGAGGAACTACAGTATAAGCTGCTTTATAGTTGGGAAAATTTGAACTGTCTGGGATGAAGAGAATTGCCCATTGATTTAACATAAGGTATGCATCTACCAAGAGTGAAACATAGGAAGTAACACTCAATTAAGCACTGATGAAGGACTTCTTTAAATTTTAACATAAAGAAACAGCAGAATCCCAGAATGCTGTGTAAGGGTAGACTATAAAGTGCATTAAACATAAACATATATAATTAACTGTTCATCCATGACTTAAACACTTAACCACAAGTCATTTTTCCTAGTTCTGAGACTAAGATCTTCAAATTAAATGACCTTACTGTGCACTACTTTTTTCAAAAATGTGCCATTAAAATAAAGTTTATACCTATTATTCATCTTTAAGCTCAATTTTTGCTTTCATTTTACCAGATAATTTGTTTTTAGAGTCTTTACATGGTACCTCTAGTTCTAAAATTATATTCTGGCTACACAATTCCAACATGGTTCATGTTACTTTTTTGTTACTCTTTATTAATAACTTTTTACGGGTTTTCTTTGACTGCGGACATTTTGGTAGGTGGTGAAAGAATTACTAACACAACAGCAATGCTGTGACCTCTTGACCTTTCAACTTAAGTCATCACTTACCATGGCAATTCTGTTCAATGACGTCATATGCGGTGACACAAAGACAGTATATTTAGATTGAATTTTAAGTTAAATAATTACTTTAGTATATTTTGATGCTCATTCTTGTGAGTTTCTTTTCCAACGAAATTAATAAGACTGAGAATGTAAAGCTTCCTCTTTTGCCAGCATTACTGATTGGATGCCCCATGTTTGACATTTCGATCAAACAACACCCATACTTATAAAGACTTTCCAGAGAGGTTAACTTATTAAGCCTTCCCAGATTTAAAATGGACTCCCCCTAAAAAGAAAATGCTGAGTTCATGCTGAATCAACATTGTGCAGACAGAAAATAATTTTATCATTATTAAAACAATCAGTCTCTCCAACAAATTCAAAAGAGTGCAACATTTGAAAACTGGACAGCAATGGTTAAAATTTTTTTATGAGCTCTAAAGAAATGAATTTCTATTGATGAGAACCTTACTAATTGAATTAAAATTACCTAGCTACTGTATCTTCTTGCAGACTCCTAGTCGTTTTCCACACATTATTCCTTGTTCAAAATGTATACAAATTTTCTGCACCATGAAATGCAGTTTTTCCCTTTAAAAAAAGGTACTATCCTGTATTCCAAATCCACTCAAAAGTTTTGGCCCACTGAGGCTTACAAGTGATAAGACTGTAATCAGCATGTGCATTTTACATATGCTCTACTCTTCAACTGTAGTAGTTACAGTTAAAAATGGAACTCATCTGGCAAAGTAATATTTTTCCTTCAGGCGAATACTTATGTTTTCCTGGTTTGGACTTGAAAGTTGGGACTTTTGAAAGAAAAGGGATGAGATTCATTCCTTTCTAGGGTAGAATGTCTATGTTTGACAATCAACTAATCAACAGTCAACAATTAAATGGTCAGTTCCCATGGAGATACAACCCCTTCCCCTCCCTCATAACCCTAACACCCACTGTCTTTAACTTACTGCATAAAAACATCCTTCCCATTTAATATTGCTACCAAGGTCTCATATGAACACTACACAAAACCTGATAAAGACAATAATTTTGCTGCATACCAAATGTAAAATAGCCGCCACCATTGACCAAATCATATTCTGTTCATCATTACTGAAGCCAAGATCTCGCATAGCCTCCATGGCAGCTTTGTAGTCTTTCTTGTCACTGATACCATTGACCTATAAAAGAAAAAATAAATGTTTACAGGATTACAATATTTTCACATCTCAAAATCCATTATTGTCAAAACATAATTTGGTTGAACTGTAAAACACACAAAACCTCTACAGTAGGTCATACAGTGCATCAGCATTTTATCAATAACTACCCATTGTATCACTTTTGCTATGATGCTGTACCATGCTGAAACTAGCACTCACACAAGTAAGGGCATGAAGTCATCACAAGGGCCTGGGGTTCCAAGGTGCCCCACTGGAGTCAAAAGGGACAAAGCCCTGGTAGAGATGGGACAGGGGTATTCCCTCATCATATGCAGGGAAGTGAGGTGTATTTCCTGCTAGTAAAGGACCCATGGCTTCTTCCTCAAGAACACTTGAGACTTTACAGCAAATTCAGTACCCATTGTATCAGGTATATAGCAGGTACCTCAGATAAATAGTCACAGGCCTAGAGTGTACAGTATGTGTGTGCATTCACCCGTGAAGCTGCTCAAGGATGTCCAGTGACCAGCATTATTGAAGTAATCTGACCCCATTTTTTGCTGAACACAATAGCCACTGTCAATGTTAATTGCTACGTTTCTCTGCTCAAGTTATTGTACTCAGTTGAGCTATTAGGGGACTTCCCTTCATGTCTGAGAACACTGATCTTTTGGGAGGGTAATTCTGCAGGGCTCAAAATAAGCTTGTAAAATGGCACAGCTAAAATGAGCAATTTGGCTATACTGTACAGTAGGTCTGCATAGGACATTCACTGGCCATAACTATCTGTGCCATCGGATATATCGAGCCCAGCTGGTTCTGACATGAGGGCATATATTAGAGGGTTGTCCCTACCAGATGGAAATATAGTCCCATAAGGGATTTAATACGATATTTTCATTAGTGCCAGGTGGATCTTTCTAGAACTGGGCCTGGTGCACAGTGTGGGTGCTTCCCTGCATATTATGACCACATCTTGTGTGTAAAATATATATATTGCAATAATATTGTACAGATAAATTTGAGGCAATGTTAAATTCCCAATTGATGATTTACAGTCCAAGTTGCAGAAATAGGGAAGTTTCACTGCAGTCATATAAGTATTTTTGTAGCATTAAGTTTGCTGTATATTATGCGGCAATTCCAGTCACCTAATAACTGAGACTGACCTCATTTAATAATATGGACTTTAGTGTATGGTCTTTTTTTACAAACGTTCCATCAAGAGCTTTATTGCTATTATTGGACCCTTTGCAAATAATTTCATATATGAAGAAACCCAACTGAACAAAGCATCTTATTTGAAAACAAACCTAAACACGAAAAACTTAAAAAGCTCTGTCATTTGTTTAAATAAAAAAGCCGTATCATCTGACAAAGGCAATCTATAAACTGCTCTACAAATACAATATTCATATAGGATGAAAATGACTTAAGATTATATTTGTCCTTCTACGCAGTTTAATGGAAGCATTTAAGTATTTTAAAGTGCACTGGACTATTGGTTCAAAACTCTTAAATTAAACCATCAACAAACAATGATGTATTCTATAAACCTACACTGTACATCACCGCATGACACAGTTGGGAAAACTGCAAAAAACTTTGCACGTATATCATTGATTGTTCAAACATACAGTCTGGCTTTTCCAAAATTGAACTTGCAAAGCACTCATTTTGAAGTACTGTACTGTAAGTACATATTAAAACACTGTATAGTTGCTGTACTGGTCACAGGCATATTAGGATGGGTAGAGGGGGAGAGGGTGCACAGAGGCCTTCAATACTGATAACAGGTTTTAAGTAAAAAAGGACTGATCAACTACAGCTGCTTGGTTTTATCTTTTCATGTACAGTATATACTGTATTGTGCAAAAATTCCTACAAAATTTGACAATTGAAACTTTTACTGTACAATACAAAATTTTGAATTCAAATGTTAAACTTTATGTGCAGTTGTATCTTTCCTAACTCAAGAGGAAAAAGAAATGCTCTAACCACTTGACTATGCAGTCGGTCTACAGGTGCTGTAGGATCTCAACTGAAGTGCTATGCATCCCTTGAATAAATCTTAGGAAAAGCTGAAAACAGTAGTCCAAATGAGGGGAGGTAGAGGGGGTGGGAATTTCTAAAATGACTACTTATGACAACCAGCCATGATGGATGTTCCTCTGCTAACACTGGCACATACTAGAAGTAGTGTAAGTGCAGCCAAGTTTGAAATAACAGTTTCACCCAATCAATTAAAGGTGTCTAATTACAAATAATCATAATTTATATATACCTGTCATAATACAAGTCAAACTGAATATCACCAAATTTACAAAAGCCATTAAAACATTTATTTGTTCCTCATTATTTGCCATGCAAGATCTGAAACGGACAGTATACATCTTTATCGAATAGTATTCTATACTTACTGAAGCACCGTTACCCTGATTCATGTAGTGATAATTGGTTGAATCTCGGACAAGTTTCATTTTGCGCAGCTGATCCTCTGTTGCACCAACCAAGAGCTGGTAGAAGGCATGGAAACTCCTCTCTCCTTTCTGTTGGCGTACTACCCTAGACTGTAACAAAATTGAAGGGAAAAAATACAGTTTAAACAAATTACACTGCATTGTGTTCAATTTCTTCGAAATAAAAAAATATATATATGACAAGGTAACTTCTAATTTTCATACATAGCACCTGGTACAATCCTAACCTTTCATACACTCTGTTAGATCCAAAATAGGTTCAATAGTGGGTTTGCCAAACTCTACACTACCAGGAGCCTGCCAGTCCAAGCTCGCTTTAATAATGTACAATTAAGGCTTGACAAAGTCTATACCAAAATTGTACAGTTATTGACCGAGTCAAGAATTTATAGGCAACCAACCCTGCAGAACTGAAATGTCCAGTACTGTCATCATATCCCGAAAGGTCAGTCTGCATAATGTATACTTCGGCCAAAGTACCCAGGGAATACTGTACTACAGTATGTTAAAGGAAGAAGGTAGTCCCCCCAAGTTTATTTTTAAAAATTTGCTAAATCTTACAGATCTTCTCTTATTTCTCTCACAAGTACTTTCATATTGTTCCTGTGTAAAATCATTGAATATTGAAGGTAAACCAATGAGTTATTTTGCATAAATTTAGAGAATATTAAGCAACAAAAATATTGTCATATGATTGAAAGGAGCCATTCCTGAATTAATGTACTGGGGTACACGACTTCAAATTGAGGGGACTACCGTACATTTTCCCTTTAAACTACTTGGAATGTTTGTATCATTATATAATCACAGAACTTAAATTCTTTGCACAGTAAAGAAGTTAACACTATGCAACGGCAAGTATGCCATTGGAATATATTCATTTTGTCTTTTGATTCTACATTTTTAAGACAATGAGCAGTACATATCCAGCTTATTACTTTTTATTCCTGAGTGTATTCACTATTCAGCATTTAATAGCCAGTGCTGTATTTCAAGATGTGACTGCATTTATTACACCTGTAATGTACTTCTCAAAATGTGTAGTGCAAAAATGCCATGCACTACATAGCTGTGATTAGCAATCTGTTAAAAATTACAGGAGGATGAAATATTAACCACACCACAAATTTCAAGGGCAAAATGATAAATTGCTTTGCAGAATCTTTTTAATTAAGCACTTTTTGCTATGACGAAAATATGAACTACTGTAATCTGAATGCTATCATATTTTGAAAGTAAGTCCCAAAAATATGGTTTAAGTATATATGCTAATAACATGTTACAAATCCAGATGAGTACAATCACAAACAGCCATCCATTTGTTCTCACTAAAACTTCCTGCCCATTTTGCAGCAATTTTTTGCCTTTTCATCTGCTGATGACTACTGTATTTTTTTAGTCATGAAGATTTATAGCTTTTCCTGCCTAATAATTTTAAACCATTAAACTGTGCTGAACATGCATACCCCCCCCCACACCCCAAATCAAGAACTGTGCATCACCAGGACAATTTTGATGATATTCAAGACACAAACCTTCTCAGGCTTCCCTAAATTTGGCTGCAACTACAGTACTAACAACCAGCTCCTTCCCTTTCTGCATCATACAGTAGGAAAGGAGGAGCAGGCTAAGAGGGAGGGGGGGGGGGAAGCAAGAAGGGAAAAGAAAAAACAATGGCACAGAAGACTACAGACATGCAAATTTTCTTCAACTCACAAAATGGTTTTCAAAACTATTTCTATATCAATAGGCCTACAGTACTGTATAAGGTTTACATACAGTACCATATCTTAATTGCTTTCTTTTCAACTACTGGATGAAACTTCTGTTTGCTAAACACCCTACAGTACTACTATCGAAAACAACTGATTTGGCTGACTGTACATATTGTATGGGCCTACACCCACTCACCTATGTCCAATTACAGCAGCGACTGTGAATCACTACCACTGCTTTACTATACTGTACATATGTAAGCTCATACTTCGTGCATTCTACGGAGACAACAAATTCAATACATTTTCCACCACATCAATTCTTTATCCCCCACCCCCCGACATTAAAATTAGTAGCCTATAGCAGCAAGCAATACACAAGTCAGCTGGGTACATGGAGGTTTAAATCCTTCCAGTTTCACATAATTAGTTAAGTAGGTACAGTAATTATAGCTTAAATTCACTGATCTCTATTCATACTGTACCTGTAGAGTACTTGAAAAGAAATATATGGGGAGTACTTTCCAACAAACAAAACTTGAATGTACTGTATGCCTCATTATCTTTGATTGGTTAGAAATAATTAGCATTGCTATAATAGGACCAAAATACAATAGAAAGGTACATAGCTTTGTGTTTTTCACACTATGTGAAGGTTAAAGGTGCCCACTCTTCAATAAGCAATTAATTGTATTATAGAATAATATTAATAACACACAATCAATAATGGCATGATTCTATACCCCTGCCTTCAGATTCAGAAGTTGCACTATTGTACAGGTATGTATTATGTGTCCATGAAAAGGGAGTGTTTTACTGTACATGTACAGTACCAACATACACTGTAAAGAACAACGAACCACTGCACTGTCGGTGTGTGCTTTGCATACTTTATAAGTACAGTAAGTACCACATAATTTGGATACACTGAAACTATACGACCCCAAACCCCTCCCTTGATTCCTAAAGTAGTCCATCACTAAGGAGTAGTACCAGGTCAGGTCTCAACTTGTAATTTCTGTTTTTCAGGGAATAATTTATCTGGTATTACATCTGATTTTGCTACACAGGCTGGACAAACTGCTACAATAATAAAAAATGTGTAGCGGTTTTTGTACACACAACCCAAAAGAGTTTCCAATGTGTACCTTGCAACTGCTATGCAAATTTTTAATATCAAATTATTTGAGGTATTATTTCCAACATCACTTCACATCCCCACCTTACTCTTTACCCATGATTCAAAACTAAGCAAATGCATTTGAATCATATTGCTACAGTATAATATCATACAAGTATGTACGGGGTAATCCGTTTTTTTCATCAATTTCACAAGAGTGCAACTCCACTCTTCCTTCCATCTACTCCTCCCCCCCTCACCCCTCTCAGAGCACACTTGTAATGGTGTAAAATATTGTGTTTTGGGCAAATGATCATGTCCCCCTGCATATATATTAAACACCGAAACAGTGTTCATGGATCTTTAACCCCTCCCTCCCCCAGCTTCCCAAGTATATTTTGTAAGCTTTTAAAAATGATTACAAAAATGGGTTAATTCCTACAGTAAATTTAGGTTGGTACCATTTCAGACATACTACATTCTCATAGTGGGGTTGTATTGTACCTTCAGCTATATATGTACGGATCTAGCAAGTGACTAAGTACAGTACTGTACACACACAACAAGGAAGCTGTTTCTACAGTACTGTACATCTGGTATTCCATTCAACGGTAACATTATCAGTGTTTAAAAAGCCCCCTGACTAAACAAATATACGGGCTACTTGAGATCAGTTGGAAATCCACCATATTATTTCAGAGAAGGTTCATGTAACACTAAAACTGTCTTGAGTATGAGGTAGTTGACAATATTTAAAACTATGGAATATCCATTTTCAATGTATCTGTTGTCACTAATGTTGTGGGTAAGAAAAAAAATGTTGAAGTACAATTTGTTTAGCCAGAGATTTATGGGGAGCTCAAACTCCAGTGCATCCATCTCTACTCCCTACAGTACTTGGAAATTTACTGATAAAAAATACACAATTCTATGGAAACGCAATGCAGCCTAGAGCTCATCAATTGTGTACGAGAAGTTGTCTTTGATAGATTACACCCATAGACTGTAGAAGACTTTAATATTCTGTGTTAGTTAGTCATTCCCAATCAATACCAACACAAAGGGATTTTCCATGCCATTTGTTATGCAGGTACAGTCAATAACAAATTTTCAAGAACTTATGCAAAAAAAAAATAAGTCTAAGGCACTGTACTGTACGCTGCTCATGTTTACGATCAATTTGAAGTACAGTACTGTAGTAGAACAGAAACCCAGCTGGGGTTAAATGCAGGGAGGTGTTATATATCTATAATATCACCTCCCTGGTACATACAAGAAAACATACAGTACAGTAACATTCTCTGTGCCAGGTTAATATGGTGAATCACAAGGGGAAATAGGAAGGGGGCTATAAGAATAGAGAGAAAGGATGAGGTGGGGCAAAGGGCAGGGCAGGAAGGGAAACAGTACTTGATTTGCTATTAAAACAACAAATGTGGGAAACCATACTGTCCACATATATTACAGATATTTCAAATTCAATTCCAGTAAAATATAAAACTTCCTAAGTTTTTCTCCCTTCCTAAAATTCAATTCAAATTTATTTTTCATATGTTTTACAAAGATAATGAGTTGAAACAAAATGTATAGATGCAAAAATATATGATGGGCACTGGGAAAAATAGAGAAAAGGTGTTTTTAAAGCTAGGAATTTGTAAATCCTAAAATTAAACAGGGACCTACAGTAGATACTGTACACATTTATCAGACATACTACGCTTCATTTTACATGTATAAAGTGCTGTAAACAGTACACTATCTCACACTGACAGCCTGAGCAACAGATGTCAGTCAACCATGTACTGTACAGTACTGTAGGGTATAACTTAATTAAACATTATGGCTTTCAAATTCTCATCTTTCAATGGAAAATTAGATTATCATTTTATTTTCTCAGCAAACACAAACCAAGGTCATTTCAAGCTTGGCAAAATATAAGTAAATTACATTGTTTATATTCACACATTTCTCATGAAAAGCATCATTTTTTTGTGAATATGAATAAATATTACATTAACATTGTAGGCACAAATGCCCAACAAAATCATCTGGTGAAAGAAAAGTGCATCTGAAGTGCATTCTGCAATTTACTGCAGTCTACAGTGATCAATGCATCTTTCTACCAGAGAGGTGTCTAGGTACATGAGCACTATTGGATAGCCACCTCCTCCCTTCCTCTCCTCCCTTCCTCCCTCCCCCTTTCCCCAAGATCCATATGTACAGACTTGTGCAAGCTAGGCTGCATACCAGCTGTGTAGATGCTGCTTGTTGCAAGAAATTTAAAATGTAAAACATCAGGGCTGAAAAAAAAAATGTTTTTTTCCCTGGCAAGCAAGTCAATTTTCCCACAACTTTTAAATGTTGTCATGTCCAAAACAAGTCAAATTTCCCTTCAACTGCCCATATATCCCTCTTAAATAACAAAATTTCCCTGCAAGGAGCTTCCCACATTCCCAAATTTTTTCCACCCACAGTAAAACATTACCTGAAACTATGTTATTACAGCAGTAAACAAAACACCTTAGTAAAGGCTGAAATTTCCTCCTTTAAGTTCTTTCCCTACCAAGTTTATTTTTAGCCTGGCCCTTCCCAACAAATTTTAAACATAAACTTTCTTTAGCACTTCACAAACAAAGCCATCATCTGCCAAGTGCACTACTGCATAAAATTTGCACAAATCATTGACCAATCAAATGGACTTATACAGTATACAGTACAATTAATAATATTCTATTCAGAACAACCAATCAAAGTGTAGTATTAAACCAATACTAACTACTGGTTGCCCATAACCGCAATGTGTGGTATTTGGGGTGATGACAACTGTACGTGTCTGCCAATCACCACCTGCTAACACGTCCCCATGCACTGTACTGTAGCTCTACACCCTCTATGTGTCTGCTCGAAACACATGTCAGACCCACTTTAATTTGAATGTTACAATAAGCTATAACTGATTTTCACATGGAACTGTTAATTGAATGGCCAAAATTCTATCCCAAGGAGTGAAAAGTCCCCTAACAAGTTTACTTCAAGTTTCAGCCTACACTTTGGAAACAATTTCTATCAGCTGCACATTTCTGACAAAGCTACATCATTAAATATTAAATCTGAATTGCTGTATAAAGCCAAGCTCTGAAACCAGCCCACTTACAAATGACGAAGAGGAACAGGGGGCTGTGGCTCCATCCCCATTTAGGCTGAAATTTTGAATTTTGGGCAAACATGCATCAAACAAAAGTGGGCAAAAGTGCTACAACCCCATCCTTCCCCTCCTCAATTGAAATTTTCCTGTATACAAATGCACTCAGCCTACTGGGTGTCATTTATATTAAACCAGATTTATCTGACCTGGCAGTGCATTGGCTATGTCACATCACATTTCTCTATACTGTTCAAGTCATTACTTTTATCTGACCTGTCATTGCATTGAATACAGTATGTCACATCACATTTCTCCACACTGTTCTGCCAAAGTCATTACTTTTATCTGACTGGTCATTGCATTGGCTATTCCACATCATATTTCTCTATACTATTCAAGTCATTATTTTTATCTGACCTGTCAGTGCATTGGGTATTTCACATCACATTTCTCTATACTGTTCAAGTCATCATTTTTTATCTGACCTGTCAGTGCATTCGCCGCTATGTCACATCACATTTCTCTATACTGTTTGAGTCATTATTTTTATCTTACCTGTCAGTGCATTGGCTATGTCACATCACATTTCTCTAAACTGTTCAAGTCATTGTTGACCATTAATTAATAAGAGTGAAGTCCTTGTTTGAAAGAGCTAGTACAGTCCAGTATTTCGCGCTAAGGTGTGCGATTGCGCTATTCCCGCATTTGGCTCCCGAAATGCCGCAAAGTTTAAATTTCTATGAGGGATATTCGCGCATCAGGTTAAACTACAAATTAACAAAATCCCTCCTTTAAAAATGAAAATCCCTCCTAAAATTTCTTTTTTAAGGGGGGAATTCTCTCCTCTACTCTGAAGCCTAGTGCTAAACACTGGTACAGTCACAAATTGTGAAAAGAGAAATCCAAGGTTTAAAAATATGTTTGGGGTGATGTAACAGATCTTTCAATGTATACATACAGCAATATGCCCAAATACAAATGATGCATACTGCACTGTGGTAACACCACACAGAACAGCTGGACATTCACTTGTAAAAATTTTTTAAAACATTTCATTTTCAACTGAAAGGATGCTACAGTACAGCAGATTGCAGTAATATTATCATACTATCAATGGTACAGCAGTAATTGAAGTTCAGCCCTCCCTACTGAGCAAAACGTGCGTTTAGACCAACAGGACCTTGAAATTCTCACCTCTGACTCACCGTGATGCTAGAAATGTATTAAAGGAAGAGCAATATCATGTGGGTGTATTAACGCTGTCCAGAATATAGTCACATCCTTGCTAGATTATTAAAAAGACAACTAGATACTGTACAGTAGGTAGATCTACCGACAGTCTGAATTACATTTCCAAAATACTGTCTGAATACCTGCAATGACACAAGTTTTTGAAAGGTGGATTTTTATCACAATGCGGAGGAAAATACTTCCACTCAATTTAGCAATGCTTTTGTCAATTACTGTAATTTAAATGAATATATTGTAGAGTTCACATTAATGTACATGGCAAAATTGTATGTTTGCATATACAGTAGCATACATGAAAATGAGTTATAGTACAATGAATACAATCAATTTCAGCCCTTTTGAACTACAGTATCTTGTTTGAACTACTATATGAAGGAAGTGCATACTTATATTGATTTTGGTATCAAAACATATATTTTGAATGTTCTTTGGTCATTGATAAATCAATATGGCTTAATATGACAGACATCGACCATGGTGCCTATAGCAGTTCAGATGTCTGTGAAATAATAAAGTACCCTGTATCTGTCCTAAATGGTATTAGTCCGACACTAGTATTTGTAATGTCCCGCAATTGAACACTAATCCGAGTGAATGTTTTACAGACACATACTGTAACATTTACAGTACAGTCATAATGAACTTTCAAACAATTTGGAAGTTGCTTTTCTACAGTATCACTGTATCATACAGTTATCATACACTAATTTTTAATTTTATTCTTCATTCAATGTTGAAAGATTCCTGTAATATTTTTTTTTTCTCTCCATGAAATAATAAATATAATTTACACAAAACTTGGTATCCCACCACGAACTCATTAAACCAAACATCAATTGAGTATCAATGTCTTTCAATGCAATCTTTTACAATATCAGTGCTGTTTTTAATTATACATTAAATACAATGTGTCAACAAACCTTGGATAGTCTTTAATGATAACATTTGCTTACTATAAACTTTCTTGTTTAGATAGTATACAATGCACTCATGAAAAATGAGAGAAAAAAAGCACTTTCCTTGTATCCCTGGGTGAAATCATACTGTTCTGTAATTAATAATGCAGCAATGCTTCAAGTGTATTAAATGTTGTCCTAACCATCTTTTGAAATAACGGTTTCTGTGTTACTGTAGGCTTTATGTTTCAAATCTCCTATTCAGCATCTTTCATGGTTGTCAACATAATGTACAGAAGCAAATTTCTGAAAAGTTAACCAATTTATAATATCTGGCATGACTTAATTCAATATAATTTTGTATGATGAAGAAATAAAAAGCCATATTAATACATATGTTAAGGCTAGAGTATAGGTATATTGCCAATTTGAGCATGGGTACAGTAACTGCATGTTTCCTTCAAAATACAGTAGTTTACAGATGCTTGTAATACAACTCAGAATGGATATGGTACTTGTACATGAGGCTATCAAACAGGTATTTTCAGTATTTAGCTTTTAAATTTCACAGTTGATTCGGATAAATATAAAACAAACTGGAAGAATTGAAGTTATTCTAGAGATGCTGGAAGATCAAGTCAGTGTACTCTTAATAACCATTGCTTTTAAATGAATTATATACAATATATATATATATATATATATATATACAGGGATGGAAATAAGCGGTATCGCATCGCAATTTGCGATGCAAAGTGCACCTCCGTGCGATGCAGTTCTCAGTAT
>WURT03617645.1:0-20333 GCA_009936505.3 Holothuria glaberrima
CTAAAACATTTATAACCCATAACAGTAGAATTATACACTTTTACGGAAAGTTGAAATTTTTACTACCATAAGAACAAAACATTACCTCTAACATAGCTGTTAAAATATGTTTTTGTCTCAGTTTCCTGAATCTCCAGGAAAATACTGAATCTTTGCATGACATGCAGGAAATTATCTGTTTCCAGACTATCTAGGGTAATTGATAGGCTTTGCAATTTACCATTTCTCCCACTACATAAGATACAAATTTTTCAACCTTTAAGGTAAAATTTGCATTTCTGCTATCTAATTCAAGCGTCATAAATCAATACCATACATGTGGGCAAGAGCATCGGGTAAGGGTTTCTATCACACAATATACTTTAATTATTGATGTGTGGCTAGAATGATACAAGTCATAGATATCATTTTCCGATACGGCCAAATCGATCTTATAGGATTGTGTTCAAAAATGTTCGTTGATCA
This sequence comes from Holothuria glaberrima, assembly GCA_009936505.3. Taxonomy (NCBI): domain Eukaryota; kingdom Metazoa; phylum Echinodermata; class Holothuroidea; order Aspidochirotida; family Holothuriidae; genus Holothuria; species Holothuria glaberrima. Next base: position 466 of record WURT03617645.1, read on the forward strand.
TCATCTACCTCTTAAGCCCTGTCTACGCCTTATATTTCTTTACAAAAATCATCATACATTTGTATGACGATGCTCATGGACAAACGTATGATTGCGTAAACTGCTTTCCAGACCAATCTGATTAACGCCCAACATGTATTTTTAAACTTTCCCAGCAGGTGTTTAAACTTTTTATGAAGATATGCATAGACAAATGTATGATCGTGTCAAAGGGTCTTTATATTTACTGTTTGATTTGGTTTTTTCTAGTGGTGGAAATGTGGCCCATTTTAAATGGCTTTCAAGGTAGTTACTTGAAGAATAAAGCGTAACTACAGACAAGGAGGATACAACCTCCCTTCTATAGCTAATAAACCATTAAATATGACGTAAAAGCTTAGTTTGATATTTGTCCCTTCCCTACAGCCTTTGGAGACAAGACGTGACAGTCTCCAATTTCAAGACACCTACAAATGTTACAATCAAGGTGAATGTCCCAAAAATGTGTGAAAACATCTGTGACAGGTTAGTAACACTTACTACTTCCACATTACAATGTGTAAATAACCCAATTGTCATAAATCACTTACTATTTAACAAAAAAGTTTACTTTTACCCAGTGAAAAATGGGAAGATTTTGGAAGATTTTGAACGACGTTTTATCCCTTTCTATTATCGTCCTTCGCTTTTGGAAGATTTTGGTAGAAAAAATTGCGGCTTTCAAACGATTTTTCAAAGTTACGAAGAAAGACGTTTTTAATGTAGTGATCGGCCGACTGTGCTTCTTTAAAAAGGACATTCTACCTCAATTTTTGCCGCTTACGGCTGAAGAAAAAACTTAATTTTATTTTCCATACCACAAGGGAACGTTTGACAACTCTGCTCTTTTTTCCGATCTTGTTTTACAATGGAAAAGTCCAGGCAGAGATACCGTGTAATGCATGATTGTCCTTGACCATTTTTAATGGCAGGACGATTTTTTAAGACAGCGAACAAAATCGCTCAAAAACACTTATTTTTCGTCCCAATTTTCATTGGGTATTTAAATTATAACAAGATCATCATTTATCTCCAAATTGAAGGTGTCCCACTCAAATGGATTACTTTTTAGCAGACAGGTACTTTTTCAAAAGTTCCCTCGACTCTCTAGCGAAAAGCCCAAGGAGCGAAACCAAACCAATACTCCCGAAGGAGTTCTGCTCCCTAAAGTAGGTACGTCCCCAAGGCACAACTTCAACTCAACATGACCAACCTAACGACCTGACGTACGAAGTCCCGTTTTATACTGGCTGAAAAGAACAGGCTCCCCCAGGGAGCTTCGCCGTCGTGATTACAGATACTCCTGTGCCAAACGGTAATGGAGGCTCCCTCTTTATCTTTTACATCATACACTCCAATGATCTCTGTTATCACATACAATCCTGCGCTAGGTTAGTACAGACAGCTGCAATGTTTTTAAAACTATAACGCAACATAGGCTATAACCCGGAGTTTTGCCAAGCTTTATTTAAGCTGATAAAATTAATATTTGTGTTACTGTGAAGTGACTACACGTTTTTTGGATTGTCATGACCTTATTGTTAGGGGGATGTAGAACCACCTGTTGATTTTATAAATATTAGCTTCTATTCATTACCGTTGATTCTAGGCAAACATAAGTATTTTTACTGACAGTGTTATCTTTACAGTGTTGAGGACCCAACTCTTAAGTAACGTAACGAACATTACATTGTCTATTTACGTATATCTCGACTCTGTCGATTCGAGTATAGTTTAATTAGAGCTCCGTGCAACAGTGACACCTGAACATTATCTTAAACGAGTCTCTTTTCTTTTTGTTAATGAGGACGTTGGGGTCAAATGCTATATATGCAATGTTTTGTGAAGTCCATAGTTGATTTTTCTTCGGATCAAAACCATTGTCTGCCATTAGGCTAACATACTCGCTTTACACATTGCTTCAGGTCCTTTGTAACTTTATTTTCGATATCCTTCGTTTTAAAATAGTAATTAAAAGTAAATTGACTTACCCCTTGTAGTACTCAAAAATACAGAGACCCATGTAGCTTCTTGGATCTCCTTAGTAGGACGTTACTAGGTAATTCTCTCATTAACTTCAATTTTGTTTAAGCCTTATATAGGTAGACATGTCACTTTTATTGTCCTTGTGCTTTGACCGTTCTCATACTTAGTACTGTATAACGTACCTGGTATTAACTACTGAAAGAATTTTCGCAGTACTGCTCATTGTTAACAAAACTAGCAATAAATTTTACCGCTATCATTCTGCGACGTTTTAAGGATAGCAATAAATGTCATCACTACACTGCACATGGTACCCTTGGGACACAGACCTGTCAGGATCTTTATCTGATGTTCTACAACCACTGTATTGAAGTACGTACGTAACTCATGCAAATGGGATCAAGCAATTAGGGGCCAATCCACTGTCATATTGACTGCTGTTATAAGACAACTAAGTTGTTTCATGACAAAGACAAAAATATTGTATCAATGATTTACTTATACAGCATCATTCTTACAAGACTCACATGAAAACCTTTGTACCTATTCTGAATAGCAGGAGGTGCGTGTTCATTGTACCATATAAACCCTGTCTTATACCACAGCAATAGATTAGTGGTTTTCAAGGACTGTAAGAAGAATGTTACAAGGAGCTGATACGGGACGACTGGATTCAATTGCGTGCTCTTGCTCAGTTACTTGTTACTTGCATTGCTAAGGGCTATTGGGTGGGACACAGAGGGCAGTTGATGTGAAGGTTGGCATGGCATTTACGAAAAATTGATCGTATCAGTGGTTGCGCAGATATTTGCTTATAAGACGCTATGCATATTTCTAAACACAAGGATGTGACAAGCTTTTTTGAATGGCAAGGGGGGGGGAAGGGAGACAAATTATTGGGGACAATAGGAAGAAATTATCGATCGGCACAAATATGACTTGCAATTTGGCTTGCAAGCCAGTGTTAAGTGAAGGAGTTAAGTCCAGAAAATCACCCTCGGCGCCTGGTACAGTTCTAGGAAATTTCCTATCGGGGACCAGGGAGCAAATTTTTTAACCTTTTGGGTACATCAAAATTGTGGTCTTTGCTACTTCCACATAATTGGTTAACTACCAGATTTAGACTGCGGCAAGAGGGGTTGGTGCAAAAAGAGCATGTTGGGAGGGGCACGATTTTTCTCGCATCACAATACTGAATCAATGTTTTCTGTTATTTCATTTCATCAGCATTTGTTTGAGTCACTTTTCAGGGATTTTATGCAAAGAATAATACACAGAAAAACAAACTTAGGAGAAACTCCTTGACAGCCACAGAGAATGGAGTTATTTGTTTGTTTCTCTTTGAGTAGAGGCATACAATACAGCAATAACGGCATTTATAAGATGAAATGTTTAATTCATTGTGTTTAAATTCCCATCAAGATCTGGAGATCATTAGGAAATGATTAAACTTTACTACCGTCCGCGTATAAAGTAAAACTATTCACAAGCCTAACACACATTATAGATATGCATATACACACACACATATATATATATAAGTCGAAAGTTTAAAAAGTATAAATTTCGATCCAAATTTTACCAAACCCTAACATATGGCACATATGGCATAGCCCTTGTCAAAAAACTAGCGCAACAATGTTGCCGAAGCTCAGCTTGCCCTAGGCTAACTAAAAGTGTAGCTGTGCAGTCAATTTTCCAGTTGAGTCTGTAACTCGTGTTGTCCATACGTACGTTAAAAAAACAAGATAAATATAAAGGAATAAAAAAAATATAAAGGAAAGGAATATAAGGAAAATTTATTGAACTCCTGATACCTTTGAAGGACTAAATGTGGTACACAAAGTTAATATTATGTACAGCACTACACGTCAGATGTTATCTTACAATTTAAGAATGTTTTTGAGTGTGATAGTATGAATAATTTCATGAGTTGATATGTTTAACGTTCTATTTAACGAGACGAAGCCGAGTTAAAAAGAATGTTCATCTTTCAACAAAAGAAATTATTCATACTATCACACGAATGAAAAACATTCATCATTTGTTTTATAAAACAACTTACTTCCTAAATAGGCCAGATTTTGGCCAAACTTGATGCTTCAGAACCAAGGAAATCGCATACATAGGCTCTAGTTTCCTTTTTCCAAAATCTTTCCGGCGAGCTTCTCCGATCCGCCAACTCAGAAGGGCACTTGTGCGAGGAGAGATCTGTTGCAACCGATCCCTGAGAAACTCGCTCGGAAGCATCAACCTTCCCTGCGGTGCATGATGCACTCTCGACACAGCGGTGTTGTTAGTTCTCACGCAGTTCTGCGCCATAACATGCTTAGAATACGTAACTTGACCTCTCATGATTACCTTTTGTTGCACGCTAAATTCTGTGTACCCTTTAGTACCGTTTTCTCCTGCCAAATTTTCTACTGCTTGATATTTTTATAACTGGAATCTGCCAGGTCTAAATCGTTGCTCTGGACGATTTTTAGGGCCGTTGAATGTGTCGCAACATGAGGGCCGCGGTATAACTACTCGTATGGGGAGGGAAAACATGCACGCGTAGCAGCCGCAAATGCTATCTCGTATGGGCTTGAAATATCATCCCCCAGGCTCCCCTAACCAATTTCCGATGAGGCTTTCGGCAACCAACGAAGTATTGGGCCTTAGCTTGAATGGTGCCCCTTGCAGTGTCCTCGCCCCCTGTGACTGCAAACTAATTCCTGCCTCCAAGACTGAAATACGCCTTCAACAATGCACGTTTTCCTTTTCAAAACGAAAAAATGTAATTAAAATTTTAAGACAACCCCTTTAACATGTATCATTATATTTCCAATCAAACACTTAATGTTCCTTTTTAAAAGAGGAAGGGAGTTCCTCTTCCTCTTACACCCAGTTGCTAGACAAACATTTAACTTAACTTGAAGTAATGTACACCGGCATACCATTTTACGTAGGATTACCATTTTTCCCTAAGCTGAAAGTGGGACATAACTTTGAAGACAGATCTGGGAAGGGGTGTCTCCGATCCCTCTCCTTTGCTAAAATTTAGATATTGGTACCTTTCTAGAAGGCAAATGGTTAATATTTAAAGCTGATTTTACTAGTTTTGTTTGCCTAATATGAAATATACTCCAGCTTATTTTACCGCTTGTACATAGGTTACAGGGCTTTACATGGACGTTACTAAACCAGTGGAGTGTTTCACACTAAAGATGAATTCTTTCCGACACTCTTATTATTATCAAGCCAATAGGCCTATCGTTGTATGTTCATGTATGTTCATAGTTTCGGTCTGAGCTAAGACTAGATCGGAAGGAAACAAAAGTTTGTTAATCGGGACAGATGCATGTAACCCTAAATTCACGACGGTAGGCCTTTAGCTCCTTTCCATAAAGTGACAATATTTTACTACTTATTTGCTACATTCTAAAAGGAGGTAAGAGAAGATTTAGATTTGTGATTTTTAATTATATTTACAAATAAACTTGAACCGGTTACTTACTCCCTTTAAATTTTAAGTCAACCACCCCAAACTACTCTGTAAAGCAAACTTGATGCGTCTTTTGCAACTGCATGAATTAGCAAGACAGCAAGACATTGGACTAAGTTGAATATGTGTGTCTCAGCCCCTACACAAAAATGTGTAGCTTAGGCCTATACCACTTTTTCGCACGAGGCCACCATGACTTAGCTATTCGCAAGAACTTGCAATTTGAATAATCTCTCTTCTCAAGTCACCATCCAACCAATTCAGCTAGTATTAAACGGCTGAATGAGGCCCTCTCCACAGCCCCACTAATGAATGCCCGATATTGCCCGTCGGATACAACGAATGCCCGACCTATGTGAACGATTTCCCTGATGTATTATTGATCACGAATCAATGAATGTGAAATAAACCGCCTCATTGCTCCCCAATGTAGGCCTACACCAACTCATTACCTGGTGGAGTACACTGAGAAAAGTCTTTTCTAAAGTTTTGGGGCTCCCGTGAGTCTTCCCGGGCTGAACTTTCCTCGTGACCTACCAACTTACACGCGATCCCCAACAACCACATATTTAAATTAACACCCCTCTTATTTATGCCCACATCTCTCTACAGTGACCATAACGGTGCGGCCTAACATAGCCTCAAAATAAACATTAGAGAATTCTGCCCCTTGAAAGTGGACGTCATTACTTGGCCGAAAACGTCACGATTTGGCCGATTTCTCAACAATAGGAAACCGCAAATAACAATAGGCGGTCACTGGACCATGTAATCTGCAACAATGTGGTTTTTTGTAAGTTGTTTAGCAAGAAAGGACTTCAAGGACAGGATAAGTTTGTCCAAGTTTCAAGGGAGCGGATTCTCTAATGAACCTTTCCTAATCGGGCAATTATTTACAGGTCAGACAATCATTAACAGATCTTGCATTCGTTCACATATTAATATCATTTACAAGCCGGGCTTTCATTCACAGGTCAGGCAGTCAAAAACATAACAAGGGCAATCATTCACACAGGTCGGGTATTCATTGTACCGACGAACAATATCGGGCATTCATAAGTAGAACCCCACTCTTACAAAAAAAATTGTGTGGCAAAAGTTCCAATACCACACGTAAAAAACTGTGTCAAACTGTGCAAAACTATGGTGGGGTTTGGAGAGGCGTGAAGTTTTTGTGAATTTTTGCGTGACAATGTGTGCCTTTAATAAACAGTTGACACACATTTCCAAAGTTTCATGCATTGACCTGAATTTCCACAGTTTGGACATGAGGAAATGTGTGGAAAACCACAAAACACACTTTGACACAGGTAACAGGAGCCAAACTGGGGTAAAGTAGGTAAAGTGTGAAAATGTGTGGAGAAGTGTGGTGCTGAGTAAAGTAGATTCAATAGTTCGATTTCGTTTACTGGCCTTGTTTGTCAGACTTTGCCCTGGTTTGGCCCATGTGTCAACTTGACACAGCTTTCCACACTTTGACCCAGATTTCAAGGTGTGGCAATCATGCAGGGAAAAGCGTGGTCCTGTGTGTCAGATTGGTTCCAATACCACATGTGTCACCACGCATTACCACACTTTTTTCTTATGTATTTTCATATGCTCTGCCACATGTGATTATGTGTGTTCACATGTGGCATACCACACTTTTTTTGTAAGGGCAGCTTTCAAATCATCGTCGTGGATATACGGTGCTTCGCGAAACGCTTCCACACGATTAAGCACGAGACGTCCTGTACAACTATATGGGGTGCAGTAAACTTTAGTACGCAGTTTCTTTGTACACAAAGTAGCCTACTGTTTTCGGCCTTAATGATAATGACAACAACTGGGGGTGTCGAGTTTGGACGTCGTCGTGTACATTAACATGTGTACAGTATTCGCAGAATTGTTTTCAAAAATGTTGTTTTAAATCATCAAATGATAATGTTATCAACAGAAAAATTAAGTTTTGTTCAAAACTATTCAAACTATCTATATGAAACGTTTCAGCACATTTCGTACACAATTGAAGGAAGAGTAGGGATTTTTACATTTTCAAACAAAACCCTCTCCCGAAGTCAAATAATGTTCATATTTATCGAAAATGGTTGCTTCATGCAGATATATTCCTCACCTACACGTCAACCAGAACTCAATAAAATCTATGAACTAATAACGAAATGCCACGCATTTAATCACAATGCCGAAAAGTGACAGACAGGTTACAGACATTTGCTGCCGCGTACGATGGCTATAGCTCAGCTGAAGCTTTCAGCTGAGCTAAAAAGGAGAGGTTCAAAGAAAATAGTAGTGAGAAAACTTGATCAGCGCAGAGGGTTTGAACCTTGGCTGCTTTCCGGGCAGTGTCTTTAACCACTAAGCTATCACGGCTCGTGATTTTCCGACGAGACAGCAGGCTACAATACAAATACCTTGCTAACTTTACAACGTGTCGGTCGAAGGTTTAAATGGAGAGAAAATCGAATCAAGGGAGATATTTTTAGCTCGTGATTTTCAGACGAGACAACACGCTCCAATACAATCAAAAGTCGTGATAGCTCAGGGGTTAAAGACGGTGCCCGGAAAGCAGCCTAACGTACAGAAGGATGGATAGATGGTATACTTGGATATGTTAATGAATGAATGGATAGATCAGATTGATTGTCCATTTAGAAAACGGTTAATCATTTTCAGCCTACAATTCTATCATCAAAACAAGCCAGGAATAATACAGAATTGAAATAAAATAATATACAACCACAACAGTTGAACAAAGGTACACACAATAGTAGAATAAAAAATAAAGAAATAAAACAAAAGACTTAAAACACTTCTAAACCACAGAACCAACAAAACTTTTGGATAATAATGATGATTTGCCAAGTTAAGATTAACGAATCCGCGGTCAAGTTGATGAAAATGGTGGTAGTTGGTGGGGCCATGAAGATGTCTGCAACAGCTTCATGGTGGTAAAGAGGACATAGGGAAAAGTTGGAAAGTCTTCGGGAACGGAATTTTCATTCTCGTTATTACGACACAGTGTTACTAAAGTTGGTAAAGACATGATGATAAAAATGAGACACATATTTGTCTGGGAACTCGCAAAGACAGCCGAGGAAATTTATTGATTATTTAGGCCAAGCCAATAACCAGGGGCCACGCTAGACTCTGGAAGTGTAGGTAAAGGTTCATGGACCATCCATAGATATTATAAACTATATCATTTCACCATTGTATTCGTCCTAGTACAATTGGTGTCTTTTCCCCCATTTAACCCTTTATTAATCTCAGCACTACATTAAACAGTCACTTATCTGACAGGCTATTCTTTAGCACACGCATCTTGTAAACATTTTATTTATGGTCGTCGTGATTAAATCATTTCCGTACATAGCAATCACAACAATTCCTGAGAATATGGTAAAAGTTAACATCGTCAATATTCCATTGAATTTTAGCAGCTTTACATTAACTTACTTTACATTTGTACCTGACATGAAAGACACACTATTTTAATCTGTACTAATAAAAGAAATATACTGAAACTGTGTAAACAGTTTACAGTGTAGATTTTAACAATAAATTAAATGTCAAAGTGCATTTAGGCCTCTCACGGTGAAGTAGTTTATATAGTGTTTGTTCACATCTAAATGACATTTCCAGAGATCCTTTGGCAAATGTGCATTTGTCAGCGATCATAGGTAGTGACTGGCGGGGGGATTATCAACCCGTCATAAGTACTGATATCTGTCCCGCTTAAATCCTTTTCTTCGCCGTGATGTAAATATTATTGAGACACAATGTAAACGTTATATTGCTTCCCTAAAGTAACTTTTTATTACTTACTCCTTATCTCCTTCTAGTACTCTGGCATTCTTCATAGTCGCATTATTGCAGTTAATAACGAAAGAAGTTTACCGTTGAGTGCAACGTATTTAACTGGTAGACCAATCCACATCAGTTAAAGAAGGCTTGGGCTTTAGGCTTTGTAGACTACATTAACACCTTACAGTCGCACTTTTCAGTAATTATTTTTTCGAAAAGAGTATTGATTCTCAGAAAGAAAAATACATGAAAATTTAATAACCGAACTGTCAAAGCGCTTAGCTTATATACGAGGAGTACAAACTGTCCATTCCATCCCTAGGGCAGGGATTGGAATCTGTGTCCTGTATTTCGCATGCGGCACTTTGCGAGGCCATTGATCAGGCCCGTGAAGCAATTCGTAAATTAAAATTCAGAATCACTTGAAATATAATGAAAACTTTCAGCCCATCGTTCATACTGCTTAACCATTTTCGTAGTGCTTTTCGTAAGTACGATGCGACTGACAACACGCCTACTTTTTCGTTAAACCAAAAGCAGGTGCAGAATTCTTGTGCTACTGGTGGTAACAGAAGCTAGTGGTAAAGGAAGCTTTGCCTATTACATCACTTAACTCAGTAGGCATTGTGTTTGTTACAGTAGATTCCGGAGGTCAAAACCTGTCCCTCAGAAGAGTGAATTTAAATTGAAGAGTGGATAATTTTGCAAAGTAAAGTGAAGAAAACGTGTCTTGCCCGCAACTTTTTGTTTGTGCTCCTTTATAACTCCACCTAAATATAAAATAAAATATCAAATGGTAAAAAAATACTTACGGGCTGTGTCGCTCCGCTCATGTAAACCATCGTTAGATGTGCTAAAACATTTTACTGCCCTATCACTTAAAACTGTTGGGAAACCTTTAACCTAGATTGGTTATGTATACCTCCTGCTAAACTGTTGGGAAAAAACTACCCAAGATGGTAAAAATACCCTCTTTAAGTAAAAGTGTACCAAGTAATGGGTACTTTGTGACAGCTTGGGTAACTTTTTACCTAACAGTTTCTCTGGAGGCAAACGCATCCAAACGGAGTAAAACTTTACAGAACAGATTTTAGAGTGTTGGTTCGAACTCCAGAGCTTCTGAGACTTTAATTACGTACCCCAGTTCCTTACCAGGGCTTTTACCCAGGACCCCACTAGTGGGCCTGTGCCCTATGTGGAAACATTTTGGAGCCCTAGCCTCTTTCTGTGCCGTTGGCCCTCGAATGGATTATGGCTATCTTACTGCCATTGAGAGTTAACAGGTTCTGCTACCTCTGTCCTCAAACCATAGGCGTGCAATGTCGTTCTGTAGTTTACAAATGGTCAGCACAATTAATGGGAAGGATTGAAATAGTATTACGCACGGTATACATGCGATAACCAGGATGCACCATGGAATCATCTGGACACTGCGCAATGCGTTAATAAATGAAATCCCCATCGGATTGTTTGCCGAAAGAGATATTTTACATGTAGGTTCAGAAGAACAATAATGACTTCATTGCCATCCAACACAGGCCTTTATCCGAGTGCAACATCTGCCACCTCTGCGAGTATTTTTAAGTCTGGGTCTTTACAAATTAGACTAAGGTCCAATAAACCGGGTTTTAAAATATGTCCGCCACGAATATTTAAAGGTATTTTTTCCTTTGACATTGGCACAAGTTGAGTTACCACACTTTGCCACAGGTTTGCCGTAGGTATTACATGTAACAAGTGCGGTAATTAAAACTAAATTTTAACAAAATTCTGAGAAGGCACATGTGGAATAAGATTAGAGGCAAGAAATGTGTGTCAGCGTAGGTACAGAAGGTCGCAAATAGCAGTCTTGCCATTTGCTCACTCATTAAAACCATGGGTTCTTGTGTTTTCTACACGTGATACTGTGTGGTTACAGGCACAAGTTGGCACACTTTTTTCTGAAGCAGTTTAATGTAAAAAAGGGTTGCCTACCTTCCTGCAACCAAGAAGTTCAGTTTGACACAAATGAAGTCCAAACATGGCTCTTAAATCGGATGCCTAACCCATTTTTCAGAAGTTTAAAAAGAGTTTCTAATGACAGAATAGAATTCTGCCTTTTCAGCAAAAAAAAAAAATCATCATTGTTGTATTGTATATGCACACTTTCCTGAACCAGGGAGGTGGTATAAGACTCCCTGAGTGGACACTCTTTTAAAATGCATATCACAAAATCATAATATGAAGCGTTGTAAATATGTTCGTTGTAAAAATTGCATTTAATACAGTATGGTGATAATCACTTTTAGCTGTACAGGCTATGAAAATCGGGTGCGAGCGTTAGTAGTTGTCTTACCCAGCTGAAAACTCCAGTCTATGGGTAATTTGTGTGTCGTGTTTTGCTGGGTTTTAAGTGCTTGTAACTGGTTTTAACTGGTTTTGTCAGTACCTTTTTAAAACCGACACTAAATACCTGTTTCTTGACTGGAATTTTCAACTGGTAATGGGTTGTCAGGTACTGCTAAGACCCGGCACCAAATACCTGTTTCTTGACTAGAACTTTCCCCTGATTTTAACTTGTTTTGTCAGGTACCTGTTAAAACCGTACATCAAATACCTGTTCTTGGCTGGACTTTTACTTGGGTACGTACCTTGCATGCAGAGGCAATGTACATGCCCATGTAGTCTACGGATGACACAGCCAATATCATAAATTATTCATTGGACTGATAGGATGTGTTTGCTAGAAAAAGTAAAATTTTGTAAGGGGCAACGAAACTTACATCAGGAGAGAACCAACCCAATCACAGAAGACATACTATGTACAGACAGAGTATACATCTCTGAGATATTGCTACACGGGAAAGTAATATTTATTTTCATTTGTTTTTGAATGGGTCTTTCATTACCTGTTAATCCCGACCATTCGTTGTTCTCCACTTATGTCAACAAGATCTGGTGATAGAACGTCACGAAAGGCAATTTGCTTTACTTTGGAAGATGCTACAGTTTATTATTTTACCTGCGAGATGTAAGATTTGTTTTTATATGAGCAAGTGCAGCTTTTGCGAAATAGTTTTAGGTATTCGTGGAAGTGATTCAGGGAATAGGTGTTTGCTTTTGACAAAATGATGGACCGATATGGTGTTTAGTTCGTTTAGTTTTGACGGAATTTTGCTAAACATAGTTTGAAACCATTGACTTTTTCTTACCCTTCATCTGTCCGAATGACATGTATATATAACTAAAATGGGAAATTAATCATTTCCAGCATGGGCGTGGATATCATGGGGGCGGGGGACGCGTCCCCCTCATTTTTTTGGAAGGGGGACATCGCCAAAAAGTCCCCCCACTTTTTCAAAAATGATGAAAACTAAAACTGCATTGGTGGCGCCAGGATTTGCCCCAACAGGGCGGCTGGGTTCCCCGACAGGGGGCTGGGCCGGCTGAGCCCGAATTTCCGTTGACCTTTTTTTTTTGCTTTTTGCACTTCAGTTCTTAGAGACCGAGGATACTTGTGCTATCCGGATTTTTGGGGACCTTTTTTCGCTTTTTTCCCTCCCCCTTAGACCCCTTCCCCAGGACGGCGATGACAAATGGTGAAAAGTATCCCCCTCCACTTTTAAAATGGATCCATGCCCATGATTTCCAGGAAGAGTGTGTCTATATAAGGAAGGAAGATACCTGGTACACTAGGTAAAGGATCAGCTGTTTTGCCCCAAAAGCATTATTTAAGTGTATCTTGATATGATTAATGGTTTCAGTCTACCTTGCATTGTACATTTTAAGCAATACCGATGAACGGACTTATACACAGCCATTAAACAGGAAACCTACCTTTGATTTCAACAGAATGAATACGATGATCACGCTCTTTGTGTGTGGAGCTTTACTCGCAATGCAAACAGCAATTCATCAAGTATGCAAACAGTCTGGTCATGGTTTTAGTACCTTTCTAATCAGACTAACCCTGAAATGGTAACCCTGATGAGTCCACACCTGTTAATATTTCCTGTTTGCTACCTACTAGTGACAGAGGAGTTAAAAGTCCTTGGGGTTCATTTAAAATGGACGACGATTGGAATTGAGTTCTACATACCATAAACAATTGTTGCTTCTGTCATGGAGATGGTGAAATCAAGGAAACAAAGTACCAGCAATACAAGATGGGGTAGGGGTAGCACGCCATAGAGAGGGCAGTACAAGAAGTGTATGCCCCCTTTTTTTAAAAAGATTCGAGCATAGTAACTTAAGTTTGGTAGTAGATTTAAGAAATTAATTTGCTTTAAAGGCTTCTTTACATTAATTTTCAACGTTCGATCGTGCCAATCAGCAGTGCTGTAATGACTGGAGTCTGACGCGAGTCGCTTTTTTTGATGACTCTACTCGACTCGACTCGAGTCAGTATGTGGAAAGACTCGACTCGACTCAAGTCACTATGCTGGATGACTCGCCTCCACTCGAGTTTTTATCACAATGGCTCCAGTCAAACATATCGGCAATAATATTGGGAGCAGAAAATTAAAATATTCGACTTTTGTACTAGCCAATAATATGCGCATATTGCATACAGTGGCTACATGCGGACGCGGCCAGTCTTACTCTACTATTAAGAGTACTGGCAGACATGGCTTGCATCGCCAACATCCGGACTTTCAGTATACTGACTGTGTTTTTACATACTGTATCTACGATTATTTTTGTTCTATTGTAAATTATTACTCGATACTCCAGTTTTTTCAGAAATTGTGAATCTGTTATACAAGATCATGGAGTAGAGTTCAGTTAAAATAAACATAGTGACTCCTCGCTGTCGGCTTCTTAAGGCATAATCAGAAACGTTTCTGCATAATGTAGCAACAAAATTAGAGAAAATTGCATGATTTCGGAGAGCTCAAATGATCACACCTTAGAATGTTATCGGTAATTGGACATATAAGAAAAATATGCCACCCGGCGTTTCAAGTCGATCAATTACCATGTTTCTCCTTTTCACGATCACATAACGATCATGGTAGTATTTTTCAACTAAAAAATGTTAATTAGAATCAGTTCTAATTAACGCTGCATCTATCAAAGGTTTGCTGCATGAATACTTTAAGTTTGAAACCTGATGGTGTGGAATCAACTCGAGTTTCTGACAGATTCCTTGGATGCAAAAATAGAAACTACTTGTGATCCTTAAAAAGGAAAGAAAAACTAGACAACTAATTTAACTGAAATGGAGAGTGAAGGGGAGCTGTGCAAAGTAAAGAGTAAACAAATCTGCAATGGTAGAATTCATCATAACTTGATACTCGTTGACATATAGATGAAAGGAGGATGCACAATTGTCGCATCCAGCACCGGTTTCAGGATCCGGATATCAAGTCAGCATGCATAGCAATTGTGTAAATAACTTGCTTGTCTTGTCTAGTACTTGTAGGTCACTTGTAGGTCAATATACTCAACTGAATCGATTTAACTCGAGATGACTCAACTCGACTCGAGTGTGGTTGGGGACTCGACTCGTCTCGAGTTTAGTTTATGACTCGACTCGACTCGACTTGATTCGACTCGACTTGATTCGACTCGACTAGACTCGACATGGCAAGTGTAAGACTCTGACTCGACTAGCGGAAGACTCAACTCGACTCGAGGCTCAAACTTCAGTAACTCGATTAGAACACTGCCAATCAGAACATTTACAAATTACCATCCGACCAATAAATGCTACAATTTACGGGAAGACTTTCTGTGAACAACGTTTTGCACAATTTATAACCGATGGAATCCTATGAATCCTCAAAAACTACTGATGAAAATACCTTTAAGTTTAAACTACTTCGAATGATATTTTTTTTAAAGATCTGTGTGTTGAAGTTTGAACATAGGCGTAAAGAGGTAGGGAACTGGAGACATCCCCTCACTTTTGAAAGTAGAGGAAATATCATTCAACCCTCAGCTCTCTTCTAAAATCCTTTTAAAAATTACAGGAATTTTTTCATCCTGACGTTCTTGTACATTGACGTCACGCGACGTCATATTCTCGGCAAAATAATGAAGCACATGGTGGTAACGACGAAAGATTTCACACGTAGTAGTAGACTTAAGCGTTAGTCATCTGGTACACAAATCAGCTTTATGCATTTGTTTGTTAAAGTTTTTTGGAGGACGTACTTTCTTTTCTGTTACGTCACATGCATAAGATCTACATCCTATGGTTTGATGAATTTACTTCTGGTTAATGTAGTATCCTCTACTTTAAAAAGTTGTTAATAGTCTTGATTGTGATTTTTCCAAATAACCAACAAACGAAGACCTGTTAAAGAAAGGGTCTGACACGTTTTACAACTTTGTTGTATTAGGGTAATGCAAAACCTAGGATTGAAAATTTATGGCAGTTATATTGATAGTGACACCTCCATATCTACATAATTTTTCGTTCTTTCTAATTTTCTTGCAGGGATCTACTAACGTGCGTTAATCCAAATGTGGCAATTGTGGTTTATAACAACACCAGTCTGGATCGCATGACATTTAAACAGTCGTTTTCATCATTTCCAGTTTCAACAAATGTTATTGGAGGTAGAAAAAATGGGACACACGTGTGGTCACAAAAGAGAAAATCTTGTCCCATCACTGACTTAGATCCCTCTTTCCAAACTGTAAGAACGCAAAATAGCTGCGCTATTGTTGGTAATAGTGGTATTCTGCTCAACAGCGGCTGTGGAACTGAAATCAATTCATACGACTTTGTTTTACGAGCCAATTTGGCTAAATTAGAAGGATACATAGAAGATGTTGGCAGCAAGACCAGTTTAATGTTCATCAACGGAGAATCACTAAGAAATTTATACAGTAAATTATTTGCGAAAAGAAAAAGTAAACAGAGTAAATCAAACTTCGAAGATTTAATGAATTATACTAGAAGTCTGAATGATGGTATCTTATGGTTTGGTAAAAGTACGCGGGCAAGAGGATACTCTGCTAAATTGGCGAAAATTGCAGAATTCTTGCAAGATAAAATGAAGGTTAGATTTGGTTTCAGTATGTACAATGTTGGCCAACCAACATCAAGGTGAGTTCTTTATTTTCTATGGATTCTTCGTAATGGACACCCTTTGCCCTAGCTGCTCAATTGATATTGATGTATTGTATTCTTTTTTTCAAATTTTCTTCTGTTACATAGTTGGGCATATACCTTTATAAAACGATGAGGGGGTTGAAAGTAGACCCTAAAGTCTAGAATTACCAGAATATATATTTAAGAGGTTAGAAAGTAAATTTATTCCTCTAGTTCCCATTTTTACAGCTTCCTCTATTGCTGAGATATAATATAAAATGTTAAAGTTTATGGACTAAATTTGAAAAATTCAATTGCGCAATAAATTGTGATGTCCTTCTTGTACATCTCACATTTTGTGCTTTTGTTTTCTTTTGAAATGAAGATAATCATTTGACCTTTTAATAATTACTGTTCCTTTATAATGTATGTTATATGGAGAGGGCGTATTCATCCAAGTCACCATACAACAGTAAGATCATGATCACGTTTGGTACAAGGTGCACTGGCTTTCGAAAAACAAAGAAATACACAAAGACGGTAATTTGATTAGTGTAAGAATGACATCACAAATGAATGAGCAACCTACTATTTTAAACTGAGTGAATAAGCTTTCAGATTTAGCATCTCAGCTCAATAACGGAAGTAGCTATTTTCATTATTAAACCATTCTGTCTCACTGATAAGCCCAAGATATAGCTCCATCCCTCCACAACATTGATGAATTGTAAGAGTTACATTTTTTGTATCATTATAAACTTTGAAATTGTCGCGTAAGAAATTGTTCTTGATGTACAAATAACTGACTTCCTCTCTGTGAAAACGTTATTTTGCATAATAAAACTACAGCGTTACCATATATCAATTTGCAAATCATTCTGTACCTATAAGGCAAAGTTTTTGAAGATGGTTTTGAAGAAATGAAAATATCCGTACCACAAATATTTCTCAAATAAGGGACTAGGCTCATTTCAAGTTTTGACATGTTAGAATAGTACTTATTCTTAGTAATCTGGTGAAATTTCCATTGAAATCGAATGTGTAGTTCTCAAGATATCAGCACTTAAAGTTGTCACATTTTAAATATAAAGTAAACTTGAAGTAAGCACATATGACGTCATAGTCTCACAATAATGAGCGGTCTTTTGTTTTTCTTTAAAATTTACTACCGATTTTCTCCTCAACAACACCATGTTATCAGAATTTGATTTCATAAAAGGCATGGCAAAAATGCAAACTTCACATTCCCCACGGGGAGTTCCTATCTCAATTAACTTCAAAGTCAACAGAACAGCCTGAAAAAACAAAGGAAACAAAGCATTCCCTATCAATGTGAAGAAGTGATATAACCCCTGCTTGCCTCAAGCTCACTTTTGGTCACAACTGTAGTAACTTCACTTACTAATATCTTGTGAAATACATGTCCGATCTGAAAGAAAGTTTCATCAACTTGAGTAGGTTTAATTCTTCTGTCACATATGAAAATTAAATTTTGGCTCAAACCCTTCCTTTAAACTTACCCAAACCAGTGAGACAATGATTTTGCTCATCAAAATAAAACTCATTCTTCATTTTGTGACTGGTGACGGATTTTAAGGATATTCGATAAATTGTAGGCTTACTAAACCTGTAAGTAAACTGGTACTGTAACAAAATACATAGGTAAAGGTCTGTGTTCATCTTCACCTGTTCGATCTAAACACGTTTTCCAGTTTGCAATTTTGCGATGATTATGTTCTTGTTACTTTCTTCCAACAGGAGATGGAAAACTAAGGGTTATCCTTCTTCGGGATTGATGATGCTAACGATCGCTGAATCCTTCTGCAAAAATATAACTCTGTATGGATTTTACCCGTATCAAAATGACTCAAGTGGATCTCATATACTCCATCATTATTACGAACCAAACCTACTAGATTTTAACACTGACAACCACGATTTTGAAGAAGAACATCAGTTACTTAGATCATTGCATAAGAATGGAAGTCTACGTTTGATCCTTACGCCTTGCAAAAGGAGATTTTAAAGTACCACTTACTGTTATATATATATATATATATATACATATACATATATATATATATATAGTAATAGATCATAATTTATATATGTGTTTGTATTATACATTATGATCCATTACCTTGACAGGTCGGTCGAGATGAAATGAAGGTGTTGCGTTTTTTCTGGTATGAGAAGTTATGCAACCCTGAGTTGATAAATATTTGGTTGCATCGCAGCACTGGCACCTTTTGTTGGTATCCTGAAAGTTTTCTACCGTAAGAAATGTATTTTTATGGAATGTTTCAACAGTTAACAAGAAAATGTGTCCTTGCAGAGCCAACAAAGTTGGTTTGACGAACTTCTCTGCCTGTATACTTTTACTTTAAATGTCAAGAAGGGTTTTGCCCAGGATTGCTGTTGTGCCGGCAGCTCTGTACCTGGGTCATAACAAGGATCCAAGTAAAAGCTGTGGCGCGGGTTTTCCTACATACAAAACATGACAAAATTTCGTCCAAATGAAGTCAGGAAAATACTCCAGACTTGTATATTCCCAGTGACTCTGGTAAATACTATTGTGTTCGTCATCAAAAAAGTTGAGGTTAGTGTCTTTCTGAAAGCATATTGACATGGGAAACTTGCAGGTGTAGAAAAATGTACAGATCCCCATGAAGCTAGAAACTTACAACAGTTATTTTGGTAACTGTTATCTGAAATCAGTGCCAGGGGAAACTTGCAGGTGTAGAAAAATGTACAGATCCCCATGAAGCTAGAAACTTACAACAGTTATTTTGATAACTGTTATCTGAAATCAGTGCCAGGGGGAACTGGAACTCTCTGCACTTAGTCGTAGCATTTAAATTTTTTGACCAAATACCCGACTGGATGAATAAAAGTGAAAAGTTATGATAACACTATATGAAAAATAGTGTGTCTGACATTTGGCTTAACGGTGTGAGTTAGTTTTATCACCTTAAGCCTGCATCCATTCGTCCGCGTGCGTGTCCGCGTCTGTGTATACGTGAAGTGAACATTCATTCATACGTGAAAACTTATCAGTGACCACTCCTTTTTAACTAACATTACAATTACTTGCTAACACGGTGTCGAGTCTGCTGCGTCGCAATCATTTCCTGCTACTGGCCAGTATCGCCAATAGGAAACGGCAAATTGACAAAAAGCGTAAGCATAGACGGTGGGTGCAAGACATCCTTCAACGTCGTCATCAGTATGGAAAAAACTATCATTTAATGGAAGCACTAGAACTGGGAGACGAGCATTTTCACCGGTATTTCCGAATTGATGATGATGATGATGATGATGCTGCTGCTGCTGCTGCTGCTGCTGATGCTGCTGCTGCTGCTGCTGATGATGATGATGATGATGATGATGATGATGATGATGATGATGCAGATGATGATGATGATGATGATGCTGATGCTGATGCTGATGATGATGCTGCTGCTGCTGCTGCTGATGATGATGATGATGATGATGATGATGATGATGATGATGATGATGATGATGATGCTGATGCTGATGCTGATGCTG